>JANAVB010035418.1:6083906-6244228 GCA_029216955.1 Iris pallida
CACCTATTTTTCCTTGTAGTAAACCTAAGATAGGTTGATATCTAGCTACCCTAAAGGAGCCAGGCTAGTATCTTGGGTATTAGCGGGGTTTCCTTGGGATTGGGCAAGGGTATCGGGATTTACCTTGGTAGGATAATGCTAGTTTTGCCTAGGAATAGGGTATTTGAGTTAGGAGTCTAAGATAGGGTTAGAACTAGATTCCCTGGTTGGTAATGATCAAATATGGTGCTCATAGACTAGTTTTGACGTCGGTTGACCTTTTTTATCAAAAGTCAACAAAGTCAACCGAGAGTCAAACTTAGCCTTAAGCGATCAGATTTGACCGAAACCAAACCAGAGTTGACCAGTTGACTGAAAATTACAGTTGGTCAACATTAGACTAGTTTGACCTAGGGTTGATCTAGAGTTGACCAGAGTTGACTTTTAGCCAAAAGTCAACTATAACAACCTTTGACCCCGTTTGACCTAGTTTGACTTGGATTGACTTCCAGTGAACCAGTATGACCTAGTATGACTCAGTTTGACCTAGATTGATCTAGTTTTGACGTAGACTTGCATACAGACTTGAAATAGCTTCCTTTTCAGTATTTAGCCCTGTTTGACTCATAGTATCTTATTTTAGGCCTGTGATCACTCTGAGCGTCGTTCACCCTATCAGCTCAGGACCACAGGCGAGTACATTCACGATAGTTTTCATTGTCTTGATATCTGCTATATCCGATTCAGTTGTAGTGTTATACTCGATTTCCAGTCACGATAGTTCATGGACTAGTATATGTTGGATCATGACATGGGATGTTATTCCTAGTTACATGGTATATTGGTACATATTCTGTCTTATTTCAGTGTATTGGTATAGACACCGATTTCAAAAGGGGACTTGCTACCCTCTTATGGAATTCCGTGTCATAACGTGTCATGTCCAGATACATTGTACTATTCGGGGATGGGGGAGTTATTAGTGGGTGGGTGATCAAATTCCTACATGGTTCTATGGTACATATGGTTCATAGCTATACCCTCGCCTCACGATGGGTAAAGCCTTACCCTATACGGTTCATAGCTTTCTATGGCGACTGGCCTTATCGTTCTATTATATACAGGGTTCATAGCCAGTCGGATGGAAAGCCTGAGCATATTTTCCCAAGCCGATCACATAACACACTAATGATTCAAGGCACCTTTTATATTTATTATCTTGGTGACTAAGTTCTGTTCGGGAGAAGGGTTACAGCCCCGATCCTTGTTTGGTTTAGGGGTTGTAACTCGGCTTTCGAATAGTTCACAAGTCGCCCTATATACATTCATATCGTCGTTTTTTCAGTACTTACATCATGATATATATATATTTCCAGTTGATTTTGTCTTGTATTTCATTACACTATCTCTTATAGAATTTGTCAATTCATATGGAACTGCTGTTGGTGTTTGTACTTGCTCATTTTTCTGACAGGATACCGTTGACAAATTTTACAGATGATTCAGAGGCTGATTGCCCGACCTACTATGGGGTTGAGTCTGATGGATTAGAGTTAGATCGTGGCTTATTGGTAGAGCCACTAGACTTTGCTCACCCTGAGTAGCATAGTTAGTTAGGTTTGTCTGGCCTGCGAGCCAACTAGTACATTTTCAGCTTGTAGTATCTATTATATATATTTTCTGAGACCATAGATGTTTGTGTGTAGCTCTGACTTGTGGATCTTGGACTCATTTCCTGTTTTATCTATCATATTTTCCTTTTCGTGCTATCTACCTTAGTTTGATACATGTGATTGAGACTGTATTGCTATGTCACCTCCATTCGGAGTGTATATACTGTACAGGTACATTTATCTGTTTTAGTCGTAGTATTTACAGACCCTATATACAGCGTTCTACCGTCGATACTGCGGCATAGGCTGGACATAACTACGTGCTCGTGCCCCTCTTCAGGGTGCGGGTCATGACACATTTTTGTGGTGGCCCATGCAGGTCTGTGTCGCAATTAGTGCGATCTCGTAATGGTGCTCGACTTAGAGTGCTAATTACGAGTCTGCGACTAGGACGTAGGATCTAGGGTATAATAGGAGTTACTCAATCACATTTTAGGAAATTTCTGATCTTTTGATTACTATAACAACTCTCCTTGCATTTGAATTCAATTGTCTTCCTTTGATAATATCTTATCATGTGCCATATTGATCTCTTGGGTTCAATTCATCTTCAGGATGACGGTGACTCGTTCTCAGGCGGCAGGGCCTAGTACAGTTCCAGAGAGGTCAGATCCGGGAGGTCTTCCACCTCTGGCTACGGGAGTAGCAGTCGAGAGAGCAGTAGCCATATTCCCTGTCCTTCAGGCAGGAGTAGCAGCGGCAGTTTCCGGAGGTCTTCCACCTCCAGCTGAGGGAGCTGCAGTTCAGGGAGCTGCCATATCAGTCCCTGACCTTCCGGCGGGAGCAGCAGCAGCGACGGTTCCAGGAGGTCTTCCACCTCCATCAGCGAGACCGTCCATGGTCATCCCTGACATTCTTCTACCGCCGCCTCAGTTTCCGACAGACACTCAGGGGATGATGGCCCTTCTGCAGCAGATGCTGCAGACACAGAGAGCACAGGCAGAGGCACAGCACCGTCAGGCAGAGGTTCTGCGACAGACCATGGAGAACTCGCATCAGCTAGCTATGGCAACAGTGGAGAGGGGTGCACCGGCTACAGTTCAGGGAGCACCAGCACAACAGCAGGGTCAGGGGAGGCCCGGTACACACCTCCACTTCAGGAAGATGAACCCGCGGGAGTTCAAGGGTACCGACGATATCCTATACGCGAATGACTGGCTAGAGGATGTCCAGCAGAGTCTGGAGTTGACAGAGGTCCCGAGAGGTCTGTGGGTGACGTCTGCAGCGAGCCAGTTCTTCGATATAGCGCTGACTTGGTACCGCACGGATCCGCGTGCGTCAGTGAGAGGTATATCTTGGGAGGACTTCAGGAAACTCTTTAAGGAGAAGTTCTACCCAGATGTAGCCTTGACAGCTCTGGAGGGGCAGTTTGCTAGTTTGGTGTAGGGGACCTCGTCGGTAGACGAGTATGCAGCGGAGTTCTTCCGTCTGAGCAGGTTTGCACCCAGTTTGGTCCAGGATGAAGGGTGCAAGGTTCGAAAGTTCTGGAGGGGCCTTATACATGTAGTACACAATCGCACATCTGGGCGACGAGACGCGACGTTCGAGCAGATCCTTATGGAGGCTCAGATTGCAGAGGAGGACTTCAGCCTCAAGCCGAAGAGGAGTAGTGACGCTCTTGGAGCTAGTTTGAGTGCAGGGCCAGCGAAGCACCCACATTTCTAGCAGAGGTAGTTTCAGCAGCAGCAGCCTCAGTTGCAGCTTCAGCAGGCACCGGCGCGTGCCCAGCAGTACCAGGGACAGGGCCGGAGGCAGGACATCCAGTGTGCCTTCTGCAAGAAAATGGGGCACACCCGGAAGGCTTGTAGGATAAAGCTGGGAGTCTGTTTATTCTGTGGAGCTCCAGACCACCAGGTGAAGGACTGTGCGGTCCGTGCAGCCAGACAGGCAGGCCAGGACAGAATACAGCAGGCTATAGGAGGCCAGCAGGGGCGAGCTTTCGCCATGACAGTTGAGCCCACTCAGGCAGTAGCAGAGCATATAGCAGGTTCCAATCTTTCGAATCTCCTTTCCGCATTTGCCTTCGTAAACTGTCTTGAACTTCGATTCTATCTGTTCTTGATCGTTGGGTGAAAATTATTCTTGTGATATGATTTCCTTCTGAGATAAGTCGTATGGGCTAGGTCGCCTCAATTATGAGATTTTAGAACCCTCTAGGGTCATGCTAGTAGGCAGAGTGAGGACATATAGTCGGACTATGGACGTATTTCTCGGGTGTAAGAATTTAAGGTTTTCGCTGCCAAGCTAGCGGCAATACGAAAATTTTAAATACCATGATTCTAGAGGTATGTATTGTAGTTGAGGACTCTGTGATTATCGTAGCCTTGCTCACTGGCATGATGGAGATTCTGAGTATCATGATTATTGGACAGACGCATACGATTATCGAATTGCATAAATTTTCTGTGTTTACTTTGTTTTAAGTTTTTGGATGATTCTTTTAAGGTGGATAGACTTATATTTGAGTGTAATTTTAAATTTTATAATTTTAGTCATTTAATTCATGCTTGATTTTGAGATTTTAAATCATTTAGGTGGATAGATTTGTCACCCCCAGTTTCCAGAAACAGGGGTATTTTTGTCATTTTTCACTTTTGAATATTTTTGAAATTATTTATTTATTTATTGTATTATTTTGGGGTTATTTGAGTCGGGTTCGAATTTCAGCTCATTTCGACTTGTATCGGGGACCCGGGGTAGTATTGACCTTAGTGGGCCCACACACTAGTTAGCCATGGCCCACATATTAGTTATTTTAGTTAGTGACTAGACTAATTATTTGGTTAGTATTAGTTGAGATTAGCGATTTTGGAATGACCAAACTACCCCCGACTTAACCCCTTACCATTGTAATAGCAAATAGACTAGAGAGGGGCTTTCTTGACTTTTCCATATAGGATAAAAACAACCTTTAGTGGCCGGCCATGTCATGTAGGGATAAGGTTCCATCACTTCATTATTTCCTATTCTATTCTCTCTCTTGTTCTTCCCCAAATTGATTTGAGAGCAAACCCTAATCAAATCATCCTCAAATCTTTCCATTTCTTCACCAAATATTCTTCCTTCCCTCTCCATTCAATCCAAGGAAGGAGCTCCTCAAGTTTGAGAGGATTCGGAGCTTGTTCGTGTCCGTTTAGGATTCCTACGTGTCGGTGGCGTTTCGGGATCGAATCGAATCACCGGGAGGTATAAATCCTTTCCCTCTCTCATTTCTCTCATGCATTAGATTCATTTTGACATATAGGAATGACCCCCTTGGTTTGGTGCCCATTGGTGTCCATTTTATGACCATTTGGACATTTATAGAGGTGTCCTGGGAGTAGGATCGTGTCCTAATAGAAAAACCCCCTATTTGGACACATGTATATTGTTTGTGTATTTATTTGAGTGTGTTCTAATATTTATTCCAGATTTTACTATGTGTAGGAATGTTTTCTCTATGTATCTTAATGTATCATATTATCTAAATCTATATATATATATATATATATATATATATATATATATATATATATATATATTTATATATATATATATATATATATATATATATATATATATATATATATATATATATATATCATTATCTATATATATGTATATATATATGGTGGAATATATATGTGGATATATATATGTGTGGTGTGTGATATTGTGTTGGCATAGAGGGGTCGGCCAAGTGGGTATATCTATGAGATGTGTGTGTGGTTGTTAGTGTAGGAAGGGTGCTTGAGTAAATGGGTGTTAGAGAGATGTGTGAAGTAGAGGAGTTTAAGAGAGTGGTAGTGAATGGAGTGTTTAGGAGGGGAGGAAAACCCACAGGACAGCCCCTTTGGGACAGCACTTGGCTGTCCCAAATACCACCCTTTATGGCTGTCAAAACAGTCATGTTTTAGCCTATGTTGGCTGCCCTTAGTGGCTGTCCAAACCAGTCTAACAGTCCTCCAATTTGCCATCAAAACAGTCCCCATTCCTGCTGTCCAAACAGTCCAGCTTTTAGCCATTCATGGCTGTCCCCACAAGCCTCAATGGCTGTCCTATTGTCCCATGTACAGTCCTGAAAACACCCTGCAAACAGCCCTTGAACAGTCCTATCTAACCCCCCTTGCTGTCATTTTCCAGTCCTTTATTGCTCCTACATTCAGTCCAATAGATACCCATTTGAGCCCCTAGATGGCAGCCCCATTCCTGCCTAAACACAGTCCACAAACCCCTTCATTTCAGTCCAAGTTTCACCCATGTGTGGCTGTCCTTTAAGCCATGTTGGCTGCCCCTAAACTCAGCAAATCAGTCCACCAAAATCCACACTTGACAGCCCCTATAGACAGCCCTATACACCATCCTAAATCAGTCCATGGTTCAACCATGTTAGCCCTTGACATTCCACCGAAAATCAGTCCATGTAACCACCAATTCAGTCCACATACCACTTCAATTTCAGCCCTACCATAACCCCATATCATTCCACAAATTTGCCTATGTGTGTGCGTGTATTTGTGAGATATTGTGTGTGTGTGTGAGAGCTAAGTGAGTGTGTCTAGTAGCCTATAGTTTAGCCTATGTGCAACTAGTAGGAAAAACCTATAGGAGGGCCTTGTGAGTGTGATATAGGTGAGTGTCTTGTGAGAGTGTTGTGTGTAGATGAGTATTATAGGTTGTGAGGGTAAATTCATGAGATAGGTTAGAAAATAGGGTAAACCAATACCCACGTATCCTAACATAGCCTAGATACCTAGGATACCTATTTTTCTTGGTAGGTAAACCTTAGATAGGTTGATATCTAGCTACCCTAAGGAGCCTAGGCTAGTATCTTGGGTATTAGCGGGGTTTCTTTGGGATTGGGCAAGGTATCGGAATTTACCTTGGTAGGATAATGCTAGTTTTGCCTAGGAATAGGGTATTTGAGTTAGGAGTCTAAGATAGGGTTAGAACTAGATTCCCTTGGTTGGTAATGATCAAATATGGTGCTCATAGACTAGTTTTGACGTCAGTTGACCTTTTTGACCAAAAGTCAACAAAAGTCAACCGAGAGTCAAACTTAGCCTTTAAGCGATCAGATTTGACCGAAACCAAACCAGAGTTGACCAGTTGACTGAAAGTCAACAGTTGGTCAACATTAGACTAGTTTGACCTAGGGTTGACCTAGAGTTGACCAGAGTTGACTTTTTGGCCAAAAGTCAACTGTAAGTCAACCTTTGATCCCGTTTGACCTAGTTTGACTTGGATTGACTTCCAGTGAACCAGTATGACCTAGTATGACTCAGTTTGACCTAGATTGACCTAGTTTTGACTTAGACTTGCATACATGACTTGAAATAGCTTCCTTTTTCAGTATTTAGCCCTGTTTGACTCATAGTATCTTATTTTAGGCCTGTGATCACTCTGAGCGTCTGTTCACCCTATCAGCTCAGGACCACAGGCGAGTACATTTACTGATAGTTTTTATTATCTTGATATCTGCTATATCTAATTCAGTTGTAGTGTTATACTCGATTTCCAGTCACGATAGTTCACAGACTAGTATATGTTGGATCATGACATGGGATGTTATTCCTAGAGTTACATGGTATATTGGTACATATTCTATCTTATTTCAGTGTATTGGTATAGACACCGATTTTAAAAGGGGACTTGCTACCCTCTTATGGAATACTGTGTCATAACGTGTCATGTCCAGATCCATTGTACTATTCGGGGATGAGGGAGTTATTAGTGTCACGCCCCAGAACCAAAATACTGGAGAGCGGGGGCGGACACAGCCAGCAACGTACAATGAAATGGAATCCATCTCACTATACGGTCACGGCTGTCTAGAAATATGAGGGTTTATCTACAAGCCATCAGTCTCTTAGGGTCAATAACAAGCCTAATGTCCCAATCTCAACAAGTAATGATAGTAACAAGATATCAGATCACCAAATATACAATTATAAGGCGTCCCAAACATTACATATCCAGATGATCATGAAGCTAGTCGTACAAAATGTAAGGACTAGCAAGAGTTAAGTCATACATGATCAACCTCGAGTTGCCAATCATGTTTACGGCCCGTAGGCAGACAGAAAGTAAAGTGCATCGAGCTAACAGGTGCTCGTCGACTAAATGCCTCAAAAGAATTATGTACAATTACAGTGGGAGAACAAATAAAATCCACTCGTTGTCAGGATTCCCTCTAGTGGTCACCATCTGGCTGGAAAGTAGGTAGATCCTTTACTGCTGCTCCGGTATCTGGCTATACAAAACCAGCTGGGTCAGACCCCAGAAAGAGCAAGTGCCACAAAGGAGGCTTCACTTAGGAACCCAAAACCAGCAATTAGCACAATAATAATACGGTAATAAGGACAGGAATTAAGAAAAAACATAACAGGTGATATATGATGAGATAACCATAGGACTATTCAGATAACCAGGTTACAACCCGTAAACCAAACAAGGACCGGGGTTGTAACCCTTCGTCTGAACGGAACTTGGATTCTCCCACCATTTATCGGCAAAATATAAGAAAATCATGACAGGTAGCAATTCTTGTGCAGGAATCAAGACAAGACTAGACAGGTTATTCTCATACGATCAATCACGGCTAAGCAATAAGTACGGCTTGCTACTTTAACTAACTAGGGTTATCACAGGCCTGGTTACTAGCAAGATGCAATGAGAATTCCAAGTCCGGTTACCTGTTTGTTACTACCTGAGTGATCCCAGCAAGAAAAGAAAAAGATAGCAGGATATAGCAGACACACTGTAGTAAGATACATGTGTCCTAAGGTACCACACTCGACGGTGGGCTGGAAGTGCGCTCATCTCGACGGATAGCAACAAATCCCATGTATATATATATAAGGCCGGGACCAAAGGGGCAACAGGTAACTGGAGAATTCTCCATGAACTATTTGATCCATCTAGTCATTAACTTAGCCAGATTCAGTATGAATCCCTGACCGTGGGAAACCAGGGATTCATGTCCTAGACATGATGCGAGACAAGACGGGTTGCTTACACAAGCACATTCAATACAATCACCCACGGTGTCAAGAATTTACTTAGCATGTCAAGTTAATTTAGCCGTCGCAACAGCATTAAGTTATCAAGTCATGCTACAAGTCAGGAGTGCGCCGCCACGGGCCACTATCAAGTTATCAAGTCACAAGGATTAAATACAAGTTACAAGCTAGGTGTGCACCCCACTGGGTCACTAGCAAGGAGATCGGAGAATACCAAAATCATAATCCACAGAAAATCCCGAGAATCGTACTAGTCATAAATAATTACTGGAAAATCGTGTTAGACCGTGTCGGGTCAAGATAGTCGTGTTGTGTTAAACAGATCTCAGGAAAACCCAATACACAAAAGAAAAACCAAATCGAAAAATAAAACCAATACTCCAAGAGCCAATGGATTAAGCAAGGGGTCAGGGTACAGCGTACACGCAAGGGCACGCACGCAGGGGAGCAGCGTACGCGTAAAAGCACGCACGCAGGGGAGCAGCATATGCGTAAAAGCACGCACGCAGGGGAGCAGCGTACGTATAAAAGCACACACGCAGGGAGCAGCGTACGCATAAAAACACGCACACAGGAGAGCTGCGTACGCGTAAAAGCACGCATACAGGGAGCAGCGTACGCGTAAAAACACGCACGCAGGAGAGCTGCATACGCGTAAAAACACGCACGCAGGAGATCTGCGTACGCACAAAAGCACGCACGCAGGAGAGCTGCATACGCACAAGAGCACGCACGCAGGGGAGCTACGTACGCACAAGGGCACGCACGCAGGGGAGCTGCGTACGCACAAGAGCACGCACGCAGGAGAGCTGCGTACGCGTAAAAACACGCACGTAGGAGAGCTGCGTACGCACAAAAGCACGCATACAGGAGAGCTGCGTACGCACAAGAGCACGCACGCAGGAGAGCTGCGTACGCACAAAAGCACACACGCAGGGGAGCTGCGTACGCACAAAAGCACGCACACAGGGGAGCTGCGTACGCACAAAAGCACGCACACAGGGAGCAGCGTACGCGTAAAAACACGCACGTAGGAGAGCTGCGTACGCACAAAAGCACGCACGCAGGGGAGCTGCGTACGCACAAAAGCACGCACACAGGGAGCTGCGTACGCACAAGGGCACGCACGCAGGGGAGTTGCGTACGCACAAGGGCACGCACGCAGGAGAGCTGCGTACGCGTAAAAACACGCATGCAGGAGAGCTGCGTACGCACAAAAGCACGCACGCAGGGGCTTCTTCTCCATGGCTGAGAAGAGGCTCCAATGGTTCCCAAAACTTCAGATCATCACAACTTGGCCATCCGAACTCCAAATTCGGATTTCTAAAGTTCCAACTAGGGTGAAATGGAATTCTCTTCCACATGGAAACATCAAAACCCATAAAAATCAAACTTAAATAGATCAAAACCATGTAAAACCAAAAATAGGGAAAACTTAGATCTAGAACAATGGAGACTCCAAATCACAAAATACCAAGTTCTAATATTGATCACCATGTCCTAATCTAGCAAATAAATAAATAAAATAGGGTTCTCATGTGGTGGCAAGGTGCACTTGCCTATGGGTGTGGAGAGTTGGGTGGAGGAAGAAGAAGAAAAATTAATGGAGGAAGAAGAAGAAATAAATGGAGGTTTATGAGGAGAGAGAAAAAGTTGGTAGAGTTTTAATGAGGGTGGGATGTGGTGTGTTGAGGGTGGAGCTTAGGCTAAGGTGTTCCAATACACATTAAACCAAACCAAACCAACCCAAACCAATTAAAACCGAGCCATGACAAAACCCAAAATACGAGAAATACCGAAATTCCACCAGTTGAGAAAAATAAAAATACATGTCAAAATCCAGATACAAGTATAAATACGAAATACGGGAAATACGGGAAATGAGGGTGACAATTAGTGGTTGTGTGATCAAATTCCCACATGGTTCAATGGTACATATGGTTCATAGCTATACTCTCGCCTCACGACGGGTAAAGCCTTACCCTATACGGTTCATAGCTTTCCATGGCGACTGGCCTTATCGTTCTATTGTATACAGGGTTCATAGCCGGTCGGATAGAAAGCCTGAGTATATTTTCCCAAGCCGATCACATAACACACTAATAATTCAAGGCACCTTTTATATTTATTATCTTGGTGACTAAGTTCTGTTCGGAAGAAGGGTTACAGCCCCGGTCCTTGTTTGATTTAGGGGATGTAACTCGGCTTCCGAATAGTTCCCAAGTCGCCCTATATATATTCATATCGTCGTCTTTTTCAGTACTCACATCATAATATATATATATATATATATATATATATATATATATATATATATATATATATATATATATATATATATATATATTTCTAGTTGATTTTGTCTTGTATTTCATTACACTGTCTCTTATAGAATTTGTCAATTCATATGGAACTGTTGTTGGTGTTTGTACTTGCTCATTTTTCTGACAGGATACCGTTGACAAATTTTACAGATGATTCAGAGGCTGATTGCCCGACCTACTATGGGGTTGAGTCTGATGGATTAGAGTTAGACCATGGCTTATTAGTAGAGCCACTAGACTTTGCTCACCCTGAGTAGCATAGTTAGTTAGGTTTGCCGGGCCTGCGAGCCAGCTAGTATATTTTCAGCTTGTAGTATATATTATATATATTTTCTGAGACCATGGATGTTTGTGTGTAGCTCTGACTTGTGGATCTTGGACTCATTTCCTGTTTTATCTATCATATTTTCCTTTCCGTGCTATCTACCTTAGTTTGATACATGTGATTAAGACTGTATTGCTATGTCACCTCCATTCGGAGTGTATATACTGTACAGGTACATTTATCTGTTTTAGTCATAGTATTTACAGACCCTATATACAGCGTTCTACCGTCGATACTGCGGCATAGGCTGGACGTAACCACGTGCTCGTGCCCCTCTTCAGGGTACGGGTCGTGACAGTGACCCCATCCAGTGAGCCCGATCCGGAGAGTACCCCGGGCACAGACGCATCCCGCCGTCGATCGACTACTTCATCGAGGCATGAGTCTGGATCTGCTAGCGGATCCGTTCTGCTATCGGCCCCACCAGCGGACCCACCAGCGAATCTACCAGTGGATCCTCCAGTTACTGCACAGTAGGCCCCAGAGTACTCCCATACTCGGTTCTATCCGGTTACTGGAGAGTACATGCACGGACCCGCGGATCCTCCGACGGCACCAGAGAGGCCGAGAGGCGAGTTCCGACGAGAGCTATGGCCCGCGGGGACCTCGTAAGTAAATTTAAGATAATTTATTAAATTTCTTTCATTTATTCAAGTTAATAATCCATTTATTTCTTCTTTGTAGGTTTTTTTCGTTTAATGTTGTCAGGGCTCTTAGAAAAATTATCAGGGCTAACTTCCATGGTCTCTACCTCAACTTTTCGTCGGTGCCCCCAAACTTGAAGTACGTCTGGCTCGACGAGTTGAGAGTATATATCTATATCTTCTAGTTAATTATAAGTTACTTTTTAATCAACCATTTTTTAAATTACATGATAATTGAATTTGTATGTTAGACGACGTACTGGTGGCCACTCCATCGCGAGGACGCGATCCGCAGGACGCGATCCGCAGGACCTACAAAAGCACTGCCTCGAAGAAGATACGGGATATGATTCATGACCTGAAAATGGAGTAGACGAGGCCGAATTGGATCCAGCAGGACTATTATGAGGACCTCTTAGATATGATGAATACTCCTACGTACAAGGAGAAATCGGAGAAGGCGAAAGTGAACCGACGGGCCGCGGGCCTTCATACGGGGGGATTCAGGCCCTACGCAGCGACGCTTGCAGATCTGGTGAGATACCGTAAATTCATTTCACTATCGAATTAGGTATTATTAATATATGGAGTTAATTAAGTTCTACAGAAATTTCGTATGTAGACCCAACGGGCGGTGAAGGAGGGAAGGGCGCCAGAATCGGTCACCATGCACGACATCTTCTAGCATATGCACAAAAGACGGAAGGACGGGAGCTTCATCGACGAGAGGGCTAAGGAGACTGATGTAAGTACTTATGTTTATGAGATTTATGTTATAATTAAAAGTATTCTGACTATAACTTAGGTAAACTTATGATTCACACTTAGCTTAGTGAAACATAGGATTTAGATTACAACTTAGGTAAATCTTATAAAAAACACATTTATTTGATAGGCTGCGTATCGTGAGGCCCTCAGTCGGGCTCAGTTAACTGAGATCGAGGATATCGGTGAAACGATGCCCGCCCGGACGCCCTCTTCTTTAGCCGCTCGCAACGACTTGTTCGTAGATTGTAATGTCCCAAATTCGTGATATGTATTTAGTATACGTATACGTATTTTGGACCCATATTTTATTTTAGTCATGATTAGTTATCTTAGTTTATTTTGCATTGGCTTGATTTTATTGGCATTGATAGTTCAATTGGTTTTAATGGTTCACTGGTTTATTTTTGGAGTAGTGAGGCTTGGTTTATTCTTGGTTCGGGTTGGCTTGGTTCGGTTTGGTTTGCTTGGTTCATTATGAACCATAGGGGTGAACCCCCTACCTACCACCACCATCCCCATTTATATTACCATTCTTCTTTCTCTCTCTTCATTAATCATCTTTTTCTTCCTCATTTACTTCCTTACCTACCAGAGAGAGGGAGAGAGAGGTCTAGACAAGTGCAACTTGCTTCATGAAGGAACTCCAATTTTATTGCTTTATTCTCTTCCTTACAGCATTTTAACTTACTTTAGTACTTGACATTTCCACTTTCTATGGCTAGATTCTTGTAGATCTAGGTTTATACCATTTTTAGATTTTTTGGATTTTAATCTATTTAATCTTATTTTTATCAAGTTCTGATGGTTCCATGTTGTAGAGCATTTCGTTCTGCCCTATTTTGACCTATGGAAGTTCGGATTTGGACTCTGGATGAAAGTTTCATGGAGCTTGGGAGCCATGGCTTGAAGAGTTCTTCTCTTCGGAAGGATGGAGAAGAAGAACTGTTCACAGCCGCATGAACTTAGCCGCATAGTTTTTATGCGGCAAGTTTCCTTCCTAGCCGCATAAGCCTTGCTGCACTGTTTAGTCGCATGGCCTATGGCGCAGGGACTAACTCCTCAGTCACATGAAGGTTTAATCCTCGGCCGCATGAACTTTCAATACCAGTCGCATGACTTAGGACCATTATTTTAGCCGCATATGACTTAACTCGGGCCGCATGGACTTGATTGGTTATTTTAGCCGCATGAACCCTTGATTGAACCCTGAGCCGCATGAACTCAACGCTCGTGAGCCACATAGACCGCAGTTTCCCAGCCGCATGGGTTTGCTTCCCTTGACCGCATAGTCATTGCTCTCCGCAGCCGTATGGGTTGCTCCTTCCCGGCCGCATGTACTTGATTGGTCAGCCAGTCGCATGGACCCATCCCCCGCTAGCCGCATGAGTTCCATATCTTTCTGGCCGCATATGTCTTGTCTTTCTCAGCCGCATGACTGACTGATCCCCGAGCCGCATGGACCCGTGTTTTCTCGGTCGCAGGAGGATCCATTCCCCTGCTGGCCGCATAGGATCCATTCCCCCGCCAGCCGCATAGGCTTGGTTTCCCGTCAGCCGCATGGACTCATATCTTCCCAGCCGCATGGGGTGCTCTGGCTGAGCCGCATATGCCCTTTCCTTACCACTGGCCGCATACGACTAATATCCTTCAGCCGCCTGAATCCATTCTCCTGAGCCGCATGAATTCATCCCCCTGAGCCGCATGGACTTTCTGTGCCTTGTTTTGTTATATTATTATTATTTTATTATATATTTTACGTCCATTTTATATCCTTACACCTTATGTCCTGAACTTGATTGACATGATTGAAATGATAACTGACATGACATGATAGTGGCCCGCCGTGGCGCATTCCTGACAAAGTATACTTGGCATGATAATCTGATATGATATATCTTGATAAGCTGTTGCGACGGCTACCTGACATGACCTGACCTGACCTGTATAATTAATCCTGACACCGTAGGCGATTGTGCTTGTACAAATAATCCAGTCCTGTCTTGCATCATATCTAGAAGGGGACTCCTGAGTACCACGGTCAGGAGTACCTACTGAAATGGACTAAGGTTAATGACTAGTATAATTCACTAGACATGAAGAGATGTTCCCCAGTTACAGGCGATCCCGTTATCCCGACCGCAAACGTTTGGACTTGTAGCCTGCCGATGAGTAGGGCACATTTCCAGCCCACTGTTATGTAGGGCTCCCACCATTGTCACTTAAATAATTAAACTCTATTATCACTCTAATGTATTGTACTCTCTAAATTGTCACTAAATGTTCGTCTGGATAACTTGGATAGCTGCAGGGCCTGTGACTATTTGGAGCATCTCATTGCATCTTGCTAGTAACTAGGATTGTGATAACCCTAGTTAGTTAATGTAGAAAGCCGTAGGCAATGATTGGCCATGATTGCTTGGATGGAGTCTAGTCCAGTATAGTATTGTCTAGAAGTGATTGATTGAAAGATTGTACCAGAATCATTGAATGATTGTTACTCCAGATTGTTACTATAACGATTGTATTCTACTGTCACTCTAGCGTATTGTACTCCTCATTGTCATTTTTATCAGTGTACTCTCTCCTTTTCACCTTAATGATTGTCACCTTTAGCAATAAATGATCAGAGACTAAGTTCTGTTCAGGCGAAGGGTTACAATCTCGGTCCTTGTTTGGTTTAAGGATTGTATCCTGGCTTCCGGAATAGTACCTTCGTTTTCTCTTCATATATTGTCTAGCTATATTTTATTTAGCATGATTCTCCAGTTCTTTTATGTCAATAATACTTCACTTAATTATTTTCTCTGATTGGGGCCAGTGTATTGGTATAGCACAAACCTCAATCTGTGTTACTTATTGTTATTTTCTTACATATTGAATGCTAATAATTTGTTGGTTTTAGTTCTTAAGTGAAGCCTCCTTTGTGGTACTTGCTCTTTCTGGGGTCTGACCCAGCTGGTTTTGTATGGCCAGATACCGGAGCAGCACCAAAGGATCTCCCTGCTTTCCAGCCAGATGGTGGTCACCAGGCGTAACCAGGACATCGAATGGGTTTCTTTTGTTCTCCCACTGTAATATTGTAAATTATTCTTTTGAGGCGTTTAGCCAACGAGCAAGTGTTAGCTCGATTGTACTTATTTACTGACTGCCTACGGGCTGTGACATGATTGACAAGCCCCGGGGGTTGATCATGTATGACTGAACTCTTGATAGTCCTCACATTTTGTAACGACTAGCTTCATGATCATTCCGAATATATAATGTATGGGTTGTCTTACTATTGTGTATTTGGTGGTCTGACATCTTGTAACTATTATTAGTTGGTTGAGATTGAGACAATAGGCTATTTTATGACCTTAAGAGACTGATGGATTGTAGTGAAACCCACGCATATCTAGACAGCCGTGACCGTATAGCGGTGTGGATTCCATTCCGTTATACGTAGCTGGCTATGTCTGCCCCCGCTCTCCAGTATTCTGGTTCTGGGGCGTGACATGGTTTAAGTGGTGGCCCATGCAGGTCTTGTTAATCAAGAAATGTGAGGATTTACCGGATAGATGTATCAATTTGTACTCGCCTTTGATCTCCACTCGTATCTTCTTATCTCCTTGAATTTCTGACTTGATAACATGTTTGTATCATTGATCTATCTTGGTCCTTCTTTAATATCTCTGATGTCATTTGCTCCAGTGACATCGTTCATGTTGATCAGCCAGAAGGAGCTCAGTCCTCAGCAGCAGTCTCCCGAGCCGTACCTCCTGGAGAATCAGTACCGCCAGTTCAGCCCGTCCAGCCAGCAGGGTCAGAGGATAGAGGATTGGTAAGACTCATCCGTGAGTTACTTGCATTCCAAGATCGTCAGGGAGATGCCCTACACCAAGCAGTACAAGATGCTCTGAATAGAAGTGGTCCTCGAGGGAACAGTGCGGTCAACAGTTTCAAGCGCCTGAACCCTCCATTCTTCGATGGCAGCGAGGATGCCATTGCTGCCGATGCTTGGCAACAGGATACAGAGGTGATTCTCGAAGCCGCGAAGACTCTAAAAGACGAGAAGGTGGCTGTGGTGCGCCTACAGTTATTGGATCTAGCCCGCAGTTGGTGGGCCGCACAAGCAGTAGGATTGGTAACACCTGTCTCCTGGGCAGTGTTCAGCGAGAAGTTCCAGACCAAATATTATGATGCAGTGGCTCGATACGACTTGCAGACCAGGTTCAGTAATCTTAAGCAAATGGGAAGGACGGTCGACGGTTATGCGACCGAGTTTTCCAGACTCAGTCGGTTTGCTTCCACCTTGGTGGCAACCGAGTTTGACAGAGCGCAGAGATTCCAGCAGGGACTTCACCTGGAGATTATATTGGCAGTAGAACAGTTCGAGCATCAAACCTATGATGCGGTATTGCGAGCAGCGAGGAGGTACGAGTATACCTTTCAGAGAATAGTGGACAGGACCGGAGGTCGGAAGCGGTCCCATAGTCAAATGAATCAGTCTTTAGCCCCAGCCCCGGCAGCCAGGGCTTTGACTATTGAAGCTCCGAGGCGAGCGGCCTCAGTGACGTCGGTTCAGCACTCAACCCCGGCGTACTCTCAGCAGAAACAGAAGCAAGCGCAGTCTTCCACCGTGGGCTGTTCTTATTGTGGGAAGTCTGGACACGTGGTAGCAGAGTGTCGCAAGGCGTTGGGATTGTGTTTATTATGTGGAGCACCGGACCATAGGGTGGGGTCCTGCCCCTTCAGAGTTGATTCAGCATCTATAGTATCTAGTCCTTCGGTTATGGGACCAGCACCAGCACCAGCTCCAGTTCACCAGCAACAGCAGTTCCCGTTCCCGAGGCCATTGCCGACTCAGGTCCAGACTTTCCAGCAACAGAACTCGCAGCAGTTTGCCTTAGCCCAGGCTCAGGTTCAGAATTGGCCGAAAGGTATATGTGTCCTCTCATCTTGCTGTTCTACCATCATTATGTGGGGTACAAGACGTATTTTATGTATCCTAATTGCGACGGAACATCCCAGACCTGAGCCATATCCTAGGTCATTCAAAACTGGTTATTGGTACCAACCTTTTCGTATGAGGAGAGGCCCGTGTCCATGTTTGACCAAAGAGAGAGACCTCAAGCGCAAGACTATAAGTTCAGTCCATGTTGCTTAGAGTCATCCCTCTTTGGGAGAGTCAAACTTGGGAGCATGAGGATGATATCTGATCAGGTCATCCCGGATGGTTTGACTCGTAAGGTGTAATATCTTCGTTATGCCTTACGCTTCGAATCCTTTCTTGCATGAATGATTGTATGATTGATTGGTAGTGGTAGATTGCCTATGATAGAATAGCTTTCCCTTACATCTCTAGCCTCTTGATTAAATTCTGAGGACAGAATTCTTTTAAGGTGGGTAGGATGTAATGTCCCAAATTCGTGATACGTATTTAGTGTACATATACGTGTTTTGGACCCATATTTTATTTTAGTCATGATTAGTTATCTTGGTTTATTTTGCATTGGCTTGGTTTTATTGGCATTGATAGTTCAATTAGTTTTAATGGTTCATTGGTTTATTTTTGGAGTAGTGAGGCTTGGTTTATTCTTGGTTCGGGTTGGCTTGGTTCGGTTTGGTTTGCTTGGTTCATTATGAACCATAGGGGTGAACCCCTACCTACCACCACCATCCCCATTTATATTACCATTCTTCTTTCTCTCTCTTCATTAATCATCTTCTTCTTCCTCATTTACTTCCTTACCTACCAGAGAAAGGGAGAGAGAGGTCTAGGCAAGTGCAACTTGCTTCATGAAGGAACTCTAATTTTATTGCTTTATTCTCTTCCTTACAGTATTTTAACTTACTTTAGTACTTGGCATTTCCACTTTCTATGGCTAGATTCTTGTAGATCTAGGTTTATACTATTTTTGGATTTTTTGGGTTTTGATCTATTTAATCTTGTTTTTATCAAGTTCTGATGGTTCCATGTTGTAGAGCATTTCGTTCTGCCCTATTTTGACCTATGGAAGTTCAGATTTGAACTCTGGATGAAAGGTTCATAGAGCTTGGGAGCCATGGCTTGAAGAGTTCTTCTCTTCGGAAGGATGGAGAAGAAGAACTGTTCACAGCCGCATGAACTTAGCCGCATAGTCTTTATGCGGCAAGTTTCCTTCCCAGCCGCATAAGCCTTGCTGTACTGTTTAGTCGCATGGCATAGGGCGCAGGGACTAACTCCTCAGTCGCATGAAGGTTTAATCCTCGGCCGCATGAACTTTCAATACCAGCCGCATGACTTAGGACCATTATTTTAGCCGCATATGACTTAACTCGGGCCGCATGGACTTGATTGGTTATTTTAGCCGCATGAACCCTTGATTGAAACCTGAGCCGCATGAACTCAACGCTCGCGAGCCGCATAGACCGCAGTTTCCCAGCCGCATGGGTTTGCTTCCCTTGACCGTATAGTCATTGCTCCCCGCAGCCGTATGGGTTGCTCCTCCCCGGCCGCATGTACTTGATTGGTCAGCCAGCCGTATGGACCCATCCCCCGCTAGCCGCATGAGTTCCATATCTTCCTGGCCGCATATGTCTTGTCTTTCTCAGCCGCATGACTGACTGATCCCCGAGCCGCATGGACCCGTGTCTTCTCGGCCGCAGGAGGATCTATTCCCCTGCTGGCCGCATAGGACCCATTCCTCTGCCAGCCGCATAGGCTTGGTTTCCCGTCAGCCGCATGGACTCATATCTTTCCAGCCGCATGGGGTGCTCTGGCTGAGCCGCATATGCCCCTTCCTTACCACTGGCCGCATACGACTGATACCCTTCAGCCGCCTGAATCCATTCTCCTGAGCCGCATGAATTCATCCCCCTGAGCCGCATGGACTTCCTGTGCCTTGTCTTGTTATATTATTATTATTTTATTATATATTTTACGTCCATTTTATATCCTTACGCCTTTTGTCCTGAACTTGATTAACATGATTGAAATGATAACTGACATGACATGATAGTGGCCCGCCGTGGCACATTTCTGACAAAGTACACTTGGCATGATAACCTGACATGATATATCTTGATAAGCTGTTGCGACGGCTACCTGACATGACCTGACCTGTATAATTAATCCTGACACCGTGGGTGATTGTGCTTGTACAAATAATCCAGTCCTGTCTTGCATCATGTCTAGGAGGGGACTCCTGAGTACCACGGTCAGGAGTACCTACTGAAATGGACTAAGGTTAATGACTAGTATAATTCACTAGACATGAAGAGATGTTCCCCAGTTACAGGCGATCCCGTTATCCCGGCCGCAAATGTTTGGACTTGTAGCCTGCCGACGAGTAGGGCACATTTCCAGCCCACTGTTATGTGGGGCACCCACCATTGTCACTTAAATTATTGAACTCTATTGTCACTCTAATGTATTGTACTCTCTAAATTGTCACTAAATGTTCGCCTGGATAACCTGGATAGCTGCAGGGCATGTGACTATTAAGAGCATCTCATTGCATCTTGCTAGTAACTAGGATTGTGATAACCCTAGTTAGTTAATGTAGAAAGCCGTAGGCAATGATTGGCCGTGATTGCTTGGATGGAGTCTAGTCCAGTATAGTATTGTCTAGAAGTGATTGATTGAAAGATTGTACCAGAATGATTGAATGATTGTCACTCCAGATTGTTACTATAATGATTGTACTCTACTGTCACTCTAGCGTATTGTACTCCTCATTGTCACTTTTATCAGTGTACTCTCTCCTTTTCACCTTAATGATTGTCACCTTTAGCAATAAATGATCAGAGACTAAGTTCTGTTCAGGCGAAGGGTTACAATCTCGGTCCTTGTTTGGTTTAAGGATTGTAACCTGGCTTCCGGAATAGTACCTTTGTTTTCTCTTGATATATTGTCCAGCTATATTTTATTTAGCATGATTCTCCAGTTCTTTTATGTCAATAATGCTTCACTTAATTATTTTTTCTGATTGGGGCCAGTGCATTGGTATAGCACAAACCTCAATCTGTGTTACTTATTGTTATTTTCTTACATATTGAATGCTAATGATTTGTTGGTTTTAGTTCTTAAGTGAAGCCTCCTTTGTGGCACTTGCTCTTTCTGGGGTCTGACCCAGCTGGTTTTGTATGGCCAGATACCGGAGCAGCACCAAAGGATCTCCCTGCTTTCCAGCCCGATGGTGGTCACCAGGCGTAACCAGGGCATCGAGTGGGTTTCTTTTGTTCTCCCACTGTAATATTGTAAATTATTCTTTTGAGGCGTTTAGCCGACGAGCAAGTGTTAGCTCGATTGTACTTATTTACTGTCTGTCTACGGGCTGTGACATGATTGACAACCCCGGGGGTTGATCATGTATGACTGAACTCTTGCTAGTCCTCACATTTCGTAACGACTAGCTTCATGATCATTCCGAATATATAATGTATGGGATGCCTTACTATTGTGTATTTGGTGGTCTGACAACTTGTAACTATTATTAGTTGGTTGAGATTGAGACAATAGGCTATTTTATGACCTTAAGAAACTGATGGATTGTAGTGAAACCCTCACATATCTTGACAGCCGTAACCGTATAGCGGTGTGGATTCCATTCCGTTATACGTAGCTGGCTATGTCTGCCCCCGCTCTCCAGTATTCTGGTTCTGGGGTGTGACATAGATACCGTCGGCGGCTTTAAGAAAGGGCACATGTATGGAGTCGGCTCCCTAGGGCCGTTGCACATGGCGACTCAGAGATTTCTACCGACACCGCCTCCTCCCGCGGCCCCGGCAGACGATGATGTTAGGTTGCAGCTTACGCAGCTGCACGAGGCGGTGTCATCCTTGCGGGAGCAAATTGCCACGTACTTTCTGCCTCCGTCTGCTGCTGCCGGTCCGTCTGCTGCTGGTGTCGGTCCGTCGACTGCTGCTCCCGGTCCTTCTTCCGTCGGTCATCTTTCTTTCAACCCTGCTGCCCCTCTGGTACCGCCTCCGACTGTGATGGCACTCCTTGATCTCATGTCGCCAGAGTAGCTGCGCCGACTTCCGAGCAGTGTCTACGACGACTTGCCGCCATACCTAGTGGAGCAGTATATTCGTCGGTCGTAGCTGTAATGCCCCGCTCCGCACGACGCATTACGCTGAAACGTTGACTCAGCGAGTCGCGTTGACCCAAAGGAATGTATCGATGCAAAACGATACGAGAGTTAAGTTGTCCCGAGCAACGCATCAAACTAAGTTGATGTGAAGAGTTGCCTTGCCCCGAAGAATACATCGAGTGAATCGATGCGAAGCGCCGCGTTGCCCCGAAGGATAAGTGCCTTAAATCGGCTCGAAGATTCTAAGAAATCGAATCGACCAAGGCGCAAGTCCGAATCGATGCAAGTATTGATTTTAGTTGGTTTCGTGTGCAGGTCATACTTTGACGGGAAAATATTAGAGGTCGATCTTTTGCAATATTTAGTAAGGGGTCCGCGAAATCAAATCGTCGCCTTGCGACGGACCGAGACTTGGGCACGCTAAGGCAAATCGGACGTATAACTCAATGAAGCACGAAGTGCTCGAAATGGCTAAGTCAGGAGAGTGGTCGTGCAACAAAGTTAGGGAATCGAGCCGCATTGGCTCGGCGAAACGACGAAGGCGTATCGACTCAAGGTGGGAGGATTGACTTCTTTTTACTCCTTCATTCGATAAGTCAAATATATCACTGTATGCTAAAAGTTAACCTATCGACGCCACGGGCGTGGTCCGATCGGAAGATAAACGATAGTGTGTGTGTCGAACACTACGTTAGAACAATTGAAATGAAACGTGCATCAATATGCACGAGTCGCTATGGAACATTGGATATCGCAAAGGCGAGCGCCTCGGTGCGCAAGTCGCAAGAACATGGGATAACTGTACTCGGCGAGTGCCTTAGCGCACGAACCATACCGTGCCTTTGATGCACGAGTTAGACGGCTAGAACATTGAAAGACAATAGGCGAGCGCCCTAGCGCGCAAGCCCCGAACATTGAATGCTAAGTTATAGAACATGGAAATACGGTCGGAACGTGCCTACGTGCACGGAATAATAAAAGATGGCTTCGTTGCGAGAGAATACAGTTGTGGCATGAATGTGGCGGACTGTCGGCTATGACATAGTGCCTCAAAAGGTGTTCGAGACCTTCGGGTCGTTCGGTTGACGAGCATTGAGTTGAGGCACGATGCCATTGAATCATTGAAACGAAGTATGAAATGTAAGAACACAGAAAGTTAACGAAAGAGATGCGAGATGAGAAGTCTGAGTCTCGGACTCAAGACTATGTTTGGTTGTTGAATTTGATTACTTGAATGATAGGGCGTTGCATGGTCGATTGGAATGGGCTCGAGATTAATGTGATAATAACTCGTGCACGAGTGTTCCCCCAAAATGGTTAAATGCCGGATGCGCCCCGGAACCGATTGGTCGCGGAGGGATCGGATAATCTTTGTAGGCGCACATCAAACTAGATGGGAAAAGCCGCAAATGATGGTATGCAGCGAGAATGTTTCGGTTGTTTGGGATTGTGGCCCAACCCGTGAAACGTCGGGCAGCCCAACCAAATAGAGAGAAAAGAAGGAGAGAAAAGAAAGGAACTCCTTTAGTCCATTCCGGCGCGGATACGCCAACGGCCCTCATATAGTTAAGGAACGATGGATTGAAAGTGTAGGCGCATATGCATCCCGCATAGAGATCCTGCATAGAGATGCACAATAACATGACAGGGAAGGATTACGGCATATTCACCTTGCGTCGGTGCAAGGGCGAGTGCGTCGACTTTGTAAGTCACGCCACGAATCAAACACGAGATTGCTTGGTTGCTTGCCTATTCAATTCGATAACATGCTGCTATGATAACATGCTTTACGCTTTCGAATATGCCATGAAATTGACCCTAAGGAGAACATAGCAAGATCATAAGCTAAGTTGCATGATTCAACATAAAGATTAAAATATCGGTTTGGAAAGATGATCTTTGCTTCAGTACATGCGAGGACGAACGTACTGATCCCCCACCAGCTTCATGCAGGGAGCAGGGGATGGATTGCTCGCGGCAAAGCATTGCTTGAACGTGTTAAGGCTTGGAATGCCGAAGCGCATTGAAGCGTGCTATCGCATTGATGCTCGGACTACGCAGCTGGATTGATGCGGCCGAGATATAGAAGGCATGATGTATGGAACGGTGAAATTCTTTGTGGGCAAGAGAGAACCTGAGTGTTGTAGCCAACCTGGCATATATTGTTAGGCTATCGAAAGCCTTTGTAATCTCAGTTTCGAATATCAATAAAGAGAATTGTTTCGTATACTCTGTTTTCCTATCGTTGTAAATATCGAATCAAAAGATAACTATTTGAGAACTTGTCATCTTGCCTTGCACGAGCGCAACTCCAGGCTCGTGCGGCATCACGTCCCCTGCGAGGACGATGATTCGGGTGATTCCGGTTCGGGGCGTGACAAATTGGTATCAGAGCTCTAGGCTCAATTTCCTCTGGACGCTCGCTTCATTACAATTCGAAAAGTTGCCCACCACCACTTGATATCACTCTTGACTCTACTCGATGCCGCACTGGATGTTCCATACAATAAGTCTAATACAAATTATGAAATTTTGCCGCAAGTGTTTTGAAAATTTCATGATGTTTGCTAAGAAAGTCGCGAAGGGTATATTGTATTGAATGCAACGAACCGTAAAAATGTTAGTTGCTACAAGCGCAACAAATTGTGAGATACGATTTGAGATGTTGTCGCAACGTAATATGTTGAATGGAAAATAAAACGATACACGAAGTGCAACGAGTTAATGTGAATATGCGATAAAATGAAAGTGAGAAGTGATAGCCAATACCGAATGTGTTAAACGAATTGAGCATTGACTTGGAAAGTCGAGAGTAAATCATTGCATGTGGTGCAACGCATATCAAATTAATCGTTGCACGAAGTGCAAGGAAAATTGAAAATAAATTGTTGTACAAGGTGAAATAAAAGTGTCGGAAATAAATCGTAGCACGATGTGCAACGCATATCGAAAGTAAAATTTGTTGCACGGGGTGCGACGTATATCAAATAAATTGTTGCACGAGATACAACGTAAGGAAAGAATTGAAAATCGTAAATCGATAGAATGAATCATTCGGTTGCACACCAAACTTATGTTGGCAAGCGAGAACATTGACCGAATCGTGTCGAATTTTGATAGAATCAAAGTTACGGTTGTGATCAAGCACGATCACTGCGGAAATCGTGAGGCGAAAGAGATTGTCGGTTTATACTAAGTATAGTACGAGGGAAATGGCTTGAATTCCAAGTGGTATATGCCATACCACGTAGGCAATGAATGACTCAATTTCGAGTGGTATATGGTATAACACTCGTGCGATGAATTGCATCGACGCGTTGTGAGAATTATAGAAGGTTTGTCCGCAACGGACGGGGGAGTACCGAGACTCGATTGAAAATTTGTATGGCGATATGTTGATGCAAGTGTTCTTCGAAAATCGGTTGGGACGATAAGGCGAGACTCGTATCAGTGAACGATACGTCGGACAAAAGTTATAAGTTGGTCGGACGACCGAGACTAGCGAAACGATTATGCCTTGACGCAATAATCGGATCGACTGGAAAGGAATATTCGAGCTTACAAATGAGTCGCACGTCTTGCGATCTCGGTAGAAATGTTCGGCTAGGCAAATCGAATCGCACGACTTGCGTTTTCGATAGAAATGTTGGGCGATGCAAGTTGTAATCAAATCGCACGATGTGCGACTTCGGTAAGAAAGTTGGTTGATGTAAGAAATCGTTCCTAAGAAATAGTTGGTTACGTTACGGCGACACTCATTTGAGTACGACTGAAAACACGTGAAACTTAGAGGACGAGATCGTATAACTCGAGGGCACGATGTTGGATAATCGGTAACTCGGTTACGCGATCAAAGTATAGTGGGATGTGGCGAATCGGAAAACGAGTGGATACGTATGGAAAAGATCGTTGCGAACTTGGATGTATGCGATGCGAGTTAAGTTGACGTTGAAATGGATTCAAAGTTGACCCTTACGTTATCGAAATGGATACGGCGTATCGAGGTCGATACGTAAGGAAACATAAGCGATGTGAGAATACAAAATAGAGTGTGCCTCATATCAAAGTAACGATACGAGAATGAACAAACTTGGTTGATCGTAAATTTTGTGATTGATCAAAGACGAGACTATAAGTCATCTTGTTCGATGCGTATAGCATCTCGTGTGTCGACCCGCGAATAAGATAGACTCAAACTCGATACGAGTAGATATTTTGTAAATTGCGGAATCATCGACGGCAGTGCATGACTTGACTCGGAGGATAGTTGCGCATCAGTTGTGCCGATAGAAATAGTTTTGTCCGAAATTGGGTAGTCGCATAGAATCGTCGGAACGTAATTTGGCTCCGAAATAAGATATAGCATGGTTCGTAGTAAACTGTCCTTCGGTGATGATCTACAGTTATCGAGCGTAGCTTCGGGGCAGCTGACCCTAGAAGACTTGACCGCCAAATCAAATTGAATGCTGCAGACCGTAAGATGACCCATGCGATATCGCATATGGGATTGCACCGATAACAAATATAACACGGTGCATGTTGACGATAAGTCTAGGCGATTGTGAGAAACGTGCTATGCACGAGAGGGAACGATAAGGGAATGACTTATGAGTTATGTCGTTAGATTCGGATTCACCTTGCAATTGAGCTTGCGTGAATCAAAATTTACATCCGATGTTGCGAGACGGATAAGTCGGGAAATTGGCTAGTGAATTTCCTACTCGATAGGAATCGAACGTAAGGCGTATCGTAAAGACCTTCGTGTCAAGGCGATCGTTGCCTTTTGCACCGTCGCCTTGATGTAAACTTTCGTGTCGGATAAATTGTGGCCTTTGTGCAATGTCGATTTAAAGTTGCGTCGGGAGAAGTTAAGCACGGTGCTAGGTAAGTCACCTAGCGGGCGCTGTCCCGAATGTTGATAAAGAAATCGTATCGAGATAAGTTGCATAGCAAGACTTCGAAAATAGTTGGTTAACGAATTCGAACGCGAACGCAAGGCGTTGCGGAGGATCATTGCGATCGGATACGCACCGGGTTGACGCGACGCTAAGAGTTGGTAGTCCCGATGAAACATACGAAATGAGATATGCAATTTTGAATTGCGTCGCATGCAGTGACTTTATTGAATGAAATCAAGTATGTATCGAATATACGTATGCAATGAAAGTTCGAGAACGGTTGCTAAGGATAAGTCCGATCGAGAGTACGAAATGGCAAGCATAGGATTGAAATTTACCTGTCAGCTTTGTTCCAATTTGCTACGACTGGACTTGGTCGAAATACACATATCTTCGGGACGCCTTGAATATAGGTACGAATCTAAATCGAGTTGTATCCAAATTCAAATCGAGCTGCAGGGATGACTTTGAAATGTTAGTGAAAAGCTTGCAAGATATTGTGAAATCGAACAACATTGGTGGGGCGAGATCGTGAAACGATCTATAAAACACTTAGTCGGAGTGTTGGTTTTGGTTTGAGGACGAACCTTGTTTTGAGTGGTATATTTTGTAATGCCCCGCTCCGCACGGCGTATTACGCTGAAACATTGACTCAGCGAGTCGCGTTGACCCAAAGGAATGTATCGATGCAAAACGATACGAGAGTTAAGTTGTCCCGAGCAACGCATCAAACTAAGTTGATGCGAAGAGTTGCCTTGCCCCGAAGAATGCATCGAGTGAATCGATGCGAAGCGCCGCGTTGCCCCGAAGGATAAGTGCGTTGAATCGGCTCGAAGATTCTAAGAAATCGAATCGACCAAGGCGCAAGTCCGAATCGATGCAAGTATTGATTTTAGTTGGTTTCGTGTGCAGGTCATACTTTTACGGGAAAATATTAGAGGTCGATCTTTTGCAATATTTAGTAAGGGGTTCGCGAAATCAAATCGTCGCCTTGCGACGGGCCGAGACTTGGGCACGCTAAGGCAAATCGGACGTATAACTCAATGAAGCACGAAGTGCTCGAAATGGCTAAGTCAGGAGAGTGGCCGTGCAACAAAGTTAGGGAATCGAGCCGCATTGGCTCGACGAAACGACGAAGGCGTATCGACTCAAGGTGGGAGGATTGACTTCTTTTTACTCCTTCATTCGATAAGTCAAATATATCACTGTATGCTAAAAGTTAACCTATCGACGCCACGGGCGTGGTCCGATCGGAAGATAAACGATAGTGTGTGTGTCGAACACTAAGTTAGAATAATTGAAATGAAACGTGCATCAATATGCACGAGTCGCTATGGAACATTAGATATCGCAAAGGCGAGCGCCTCGGTGCGCAAGCCGTAAGAACATGGGATAACTGTACTCGGCGAGTGCCTTAGCGCACGAACCATACCGTGCCTTTGATGCACGAGTTAGACGGCTAGAACATTGAAAGACAATAGGCGAGCGCCCTAGCGCGCAAGCCCAGAACATTGAATGCTAAGTTATAGAACATGGAAATACGGTCGGAACGTGCCTACGTGCACGGAATAATAAAAGATGGCTTCGTTGCGAGAGAATACAGTTGTGGCATGAATGTGGCGGAACTGTCGGCTATGACATAGTGCCTCGAAAGGTGTTCGAGACCTTCGGGTCGTTCGGTTGACGAGCATTGAGTTGAGGCACGATGCCATTGAATCATTGAAACGAAGTATGAAATGTAAGAACACAGAAAGTTAACGAAAGAGATACGAGATGATAAGTCTGAGTCTCGGACTCAAGACTATGTTTGGTTGTTGAATTTGATTACTTGAATGATAGGGCGTTGCATGGTCGATTGGAATGGGCTCGAGATTAATGTGATAATAACTCGTGCACGAGTGTTCCCCCAAAACGGTTAAATGTCGGATGCGCCCCGGAACCGATTGGCCGTGGAGGGATCGGATAATCTTTATAGGCACACATCAAACTAGATGGGAAAAGCCGTAAATGATGGTATACAGTGGGAACGTTTCGGTTGTTTGGGATTGTGACCCAACCCGTGAAACGCCGGGCAGCCCAACCAAATAGAGAGGAAAGAAGGAGAGAAAAGAAAGAAACTCCTTTAGTCCATTCCGGCGCGGATACGCCAACGGCCCTCATATAGTTAAGGAACGATGGGTTGAAAGTGTAGGCGCATATGCGTCCCGCATAGAGATCCTGCATAGAGATGCACAATAACATGACAGGGAAGGATTACGGCGTATTCACCTTGCGTCGGTACAAGGACGAGTGCGTCGACTTTGTAAGTCACGCCACGAATCAAACATGAGATTGCTTGGTTGCTTGCCTATTCAATTCGATAACATGCTGCTATGATAACATGCTTTACGCTTCCGAATATGCCATAAAATTGACCCTAAGGAGAACATAGCAAGATCATAAGCTAAGTTGCATGATTCAACATAAAGATTAAAATGTCGGTTTGGAAAGATGATCTTTGCTTCATTACATGCGAGGACGAACGTACTGATCCCCCACCAGCTTCATGCAGGGTGCAGGGGATGGATTGCTCGCGGCGAAGCGTTGCTTGAACGTGTTAAGGCTTGGAATGTCGAAGCGCATTGAAGCGTGCTATCGCATTGACGCTCGGACTACGCAGCTGGATTGAGCGGCCGAGATATAGAAGGCATAATGTATGGAACGGTGAAATCCTTTATGGGCAAGAGAGAACCTGAGTGTTGTAGCCAACCTGGCATATATTGTTAGGCTATCGAAAGCCTTTGTAATCTCAGTTTCGAATATCAATAAAGAAAATTGTTTCGTATACTCTGTTTTCCTATCGTTGTAAATATCGAATCAAAAGATAACCATTTGAGAAATTGTCATCTTGCCTTGCACGAGCGCAACTCCAGGCTCGTGCGGTATCACGCCCCCTGCGAGGACAATAATTCGGGTGATTCCGGGTCGGGGCGTGACAGTAGCAGGGATTACCACCACCGGGGAATCGAACTCCTCCTCCTCCTTAAAGTATTGTAATTAAGAAAATTTAGAATATTTGTAGGAATTTTGGAATATTTGTGGGAATTTCGGATTATAACGACGGATATTAGTTTCTGATTTCAGAATATTTGTGATAATTTTATATTGGTGTGCATTATATATTTGGTCTATGTGATTGTCGGATAATTGGTGTGCATTATATATTTGGTCTATGTGATTGTTGGATAATTGGTGTGCGTTATATATTGGTTTGGTTTATGCATATTTGTGTGAACAGGGAAAGCTCTGCATTTTTTTTCAAAAAAATCTCAGTTAGCGACGGACTTGTGACCGCTTAGCGACGGATATTTCCAATTTTTGACTACCTTTCGACGGAATATCCGTCGCTACCTGGAGATTTGAAACTGTTTCAAGTTAGCGACGGGTGGTCGATGGATTCGCGTCGAAAAATCCGTCGCCAGAAATACAAAGTTCGACGGAATAGCGACGGATAATCCGTCGCCAAGGTTCTGGAAATGCATGACATTTCCAGAACAATGGTGACGGATTATCCGTCACTATTCCGTCGCTTCGTCGACTGATGAGCGACGGATTAGCAACGACTTATCTGTCGCCATGGTTCTGGAAATGCCAAGCATTTCCAGAATATGGTCAACAGATTATCCGTCAGTATTCCGTCGCTATTCCGTCCTTTGTTAGCGACGACATTCGACGGAATAGCGACGGAACGATACCCTCTGATACGCTGTTACGACGGTTTATCGACGGATTATCCGTCGCTAGCTTCTACACAGTTCAGTATTTAATACTTGAAATTGACGAAAGACCGTCGGAAAGTCGTCGCTAATGCATCGTATTGTGACGACAAAATGCCGTCGCTATTCCGTCGCTTGACGACTACTTAGCGACAGATCATTATCAGCGACGAGCTGATTGCCGACGGATTATTTTGACCAAGATCCGTCTGTGATCAGTCGCTATACAAATTGCCGACGGATGGGCGACGGATCTGGCCGTCGCTAAATCGACATATTTTGGTAGTGTGAGACTCTAAAACCTTTTTTGCTCCTCTTAATTTTTTCTGTAACGTTTGGACATTAAATTTGTCCAAATTCATTGAACCACATATTTTGTATGTCTTTATTCAGCACCGTTACATATTTAAATTCAGCCAACGGTTATAATTTTATATCCCTATATATTGAGCCTCCATCTCCTTTTTCTCTACTCACAGAAATAATCTTTTCAAAATTCTCACAAATTTTCATCTCCAAATTCTGTTCTTCGTTTCTTGCTCTGGACAGAGCTAAGCCGGTGGTCACTCTCTATGCGTCGTGTGCGACGAAGAGATTTCGGTGGAGCAAAAATTTATTACTAGGAGCATTTGGATTAAAGTCTGCACATAGATCTGAATTAAGTCTTAGGACAGTGCTACGTGCACGACTTCTCCGGAGACCGATAACCTTTAACTTTAATTTTATTTTCTTGCAGTTTTTAACAAAGAAAAGTAAAAAAAAAATCTAACAATATTTACATCACAACGAACAGTTTCAATTATTGGTTATGAATAAACTGTGTTATATATTTGATCTAGTCCTTACATGTTGGACATTATCAATCGAGTATATACATATACACACACATGCGTTATTGTAGGTCTCTGCATCCGCCATCTTTGGACTAGTCGATTCTGCCAGCTTGTGATTGGGCTCCATGGGAAAGCCAGCAGGTCGAGACCCCATCAAGCCGCATTCTGAAATGATGTCCAAAGCATACTTCCTTTGACACAAGAAAATTCTTTTTACACTCCGAGCCACCTCTATGCCAAGAAAGTACTTCAACACACCAAGGTCCTTCATGTGAAAGCAAGAACTAATATACTTTTTGAAAGCATCTAAAGCACCTGAGTCATTACCAGACACAATCATATCATCCACATAGATCAAAACATGCAACTCGAACTTCCCTTTAAAAAGAGAGAAAAGGGAATAATCGGAATGACATTGAATAAATCCATAGGATATCAGAGAAGCAGCAAGCTTAGCAAACCAACAACGTGGTGCCTGTTTCAATCCATATAGAGACTTACGCAGGCGACACACTTAGTTGGGTTCACTATACGAAAAACCTGGCGGCAACTTCATATAGACTTCTTCTGTCAGATCTCCATGAAGAAAAGTATTGTGCACATCCATCTGGTGCAAAGTCCAGCCTTTCACAGCTGCAACAGCCAAGAACGCCCGAACTGTAGGCATCTTAGCTACCGGGGCAAATATTTCTGAATAGTCGATCCCCTCAACCTGATGATTACCGAACACAACCAGTCGTGCCTTTAAGCGCTCAACACTTCCGTCTGAGTTGTACTTAATTTTGTACACCTATCTACTTTCCAATACTTTCTTCTCAGGAGGCAAATCGACAAGACTCCATGTCCCATTATCTTCCAGAGCCTGTATTTCAGTTTGCATAGCCGTGCGCCAGCCTGAATCTCGCGAGGCCTGGCAATATGAAGTAGGCTCAACACCTGCAGTGATAGCTGCAAAAAAATCTCTGTATCCAGTAGTAAATATTTCATAACTTAAAAATTGTGTTAGAGGATACGAAGTACCTGAGGAAGTGACGGGAACAGATGAACTGTGGTGAAGGGGGAGACTTTTACTTCGAACAGCATTCGTCACAAAATCCTGTAATCACACTGGCTGTGATTTCTTTCTCATTCCTCTTCCCAATACTACCTCGTCGGGCACCTTTGGCAACACTGTATCCCCTGTATCATCAGTAGTATCCGCATCACCCCCAGCGGACTCTCCTGTCAATACTTCTGCAGCTACATGTGCATCCTTGCCACTCGGTGCCGAGCCTCCAGCAACCACTCCGGCCTCAGCAACCGGAGCCGGCACCATCCCAAAAGCCTCTATATCGTCTTCCGGCACCTCAATAGATGTATGGCGTGTCGTAGAAGACATCTCGCTAGCAGAGCCACACCCAGGAAATTCTTTTTCATAAAAAGTAACATCACGGGACACAAAAAATTTACCAGTCTCTAAATCATACAGTTTCTATCCCTTTTTATCAAGTGGATACCCAACAAAGATACATTTTATACTCCTGCTAGCAAATTTATCATGTCAGAATTTCAAATCATACGTATAGCACAGACAACCAAAAATACGTAGATGATCATACGAAGGAGCCGAACCATATAAAATTTCATAAGGAGACTTAAAATGCAAGATACTAAAAGGTGTTCTATTTATCAAATAACATGCACCCATAACACATTTCCCCCAAAAATCCACAGAAAGAGAACCCTGAAATCTCAATGCCCTGGCGACATTTAAAATATATCGATGTTTTCTTTCCACCCTTCCATTATGTTGAGGTGTCCCAACACAGGATGTTTGGAACAATATACCTTGAGATGAAAAATAATCTCATAAACAATTAAATTCAGTGCCATTGTCACTCCGCACACGACGTATATCAGTCCCAAACTGACGCTTCACCATAGCAATGAATTTAAAAAATATAGAATAAACAGCACACTTATCCTTCAATAAAATAACCCAAACAGCTCTAGAAAAATCATCCACCAAAGTCAAAAAATATCGTGTCCCATTAGATGACGGAACACGATATGGTCCCCACAGATCACAGTGTATAAGTTCAAAGCATCTCAAAGTACGACTACTACTATCAGAAAAAGTATCACGAGTCTGTTTAGCTTGATGACAAATATCACAAGCCTTATGAGAAAACACACCACTACCAGAGAGAAAAGGTAAAGTCTGCATTACTTTATCTGAAGGATGCCCCAGTCTACTATGCCAAACCTCGGAATCACTCTCTCTGTATGCCAGGATCACCGAAGCCAAAGAAGCTGGAACCTTCCCCAAGAAGTAAAGTCTACCCCTTTGTTCACCTGCTCCAATCACCATCCTCGTACTTCGGTCCTGAACAAAACACAAATCAGGAGTAAATAACATATCATAATTTCTGGCACCAATCAATTGTGAGACAGAGATCAAGTTGCAAGTCAATGTCAGAACATAAAAAACATCCGTCAACACCAATGAAGCAGTCAAAAATATTTTTCCTCTCAGAACAGCCTCAACAGTGCTTTCATCAGGCAAAATCACATGACAGACAGTGTCACGCCCCAATTCCGTAGAATCGATAGTCGTCTCCCGGGCATGATGCCGTACGAACCTAAGTTGCGATCGCACAAGGCATAGTCATAAGGTCATCCGAAACACAACATCAAGTTAGAGTACGCAGAGAAATTGATTGACACATTAAAATAGAAGTAGACTTTTTCATTGATAATAAAACTTCATTTACATTGACTTCATTTCATTCATTGTTGCGCGGGCTACAACATGACTCGACTTACAAAACGAACGCCGATGAGATAGTCGTTCCATACATTACATCCCTTTTTAGAAGCAAAACATAACACTTTCCACCTGCTATTGAGGGGGGTCGAGTCGTCATCTTCTTTTGGACTGAGTATGGGGTCTTTAAAAGGATTTCAGAACACAAGCCTTCACACGCGAACGAGGCTTCAAAAGGGTTCACGTCGCCTTGAGCTTTTAGGTGGCACGCCCTTTATGGTTTGGGGTACCTGCGTGGAGAGCGAGGATCAGTACATTACACTTTGTACTGGTGCGAGGCTATTTAAGTTCCACGCTCTCATTTGGTTGAAGAATTTATATGACTTAGCTTGTGAATGTTTCTAACCATCCTAACGAATTTCAAACAAGCATATGACAAGCATAATGTGAAATACGTTGAGACTTTCCCACGGCGGACCGCACCGCACCTTATGAGACTTACCATGTTCTTTCCTGTCAATTGTTATCATTTTTCATACTACGAGCAATATTACGTGTGATTGGTCACTGACACCACAAGCCATCCTGGACTTATAGCTTTGTTAGTCGGGGCCCTTTCAACGCAAGTAGCGAGCCCCGCTGAAAGTCTCCGCCTAACCCGTGCTATCATCCAGCACAGCTATACCGTGTTTCCTTCTAGGCTGAGTCGGTCCCGTGGCCCCGGGTTATCGCTCGAGGAAACTTTCTCCTTGTCGACAAATTGTCCAATGATCGAGTTAAGACATTATTCAGTTATTAAGGTATAGCCTTCGTTCACTTTGAAACTTAATTATTTTACCGTGCCCATGCCCTTGCATTCATTCTTTCTTCCGCAACAACACTATCGATTTACCTAAGAAGGGGTCGAGAAGAGAAGGGTCAGCCACTCACCTTGATTTTACTTCGGGCGAGAGAACTTGTTGGTCGCGCTAGACATCGCCTACGCGATTACCTGAAATCGCACAAGCAACCGATTAGAACACTACATTATTCAAGAAGTTCGATAGGAAGTGTGAGTTCGAAATGCAAGCCATGAAAACCATCGAAAATATTCACGAAAATGTAATTCAGAAAATAAAGCCAAAACCACGCAAGCGGCGTGAAAAGCAGAGCAGCGGGAGGTCTCTCCCGACTCAGCCGCAGAGTCAATCCTTGAGGTGTTACCCGCTGAATATGGGACTTGGTTCCGAAGAAGACATTCCATAACGAGGAATGGGTCTTAATTCAACCGTTTCCATTCGATCGACTCGATCGATCCCGACCTATCGGTCCCGACCGAATCGATAGCGACAGTGTTCCTTTCTCGCTCACCCCGTGGACGGAGTACGGGACATGATGTAGGGACGGGGCACTACACCATAACCAACTAAGAAAAAATTTCGTCCTCGAAACTTAAGAATAGAACCTACCTCTACGAGAATAATGAAGGGAACTTTTCCTTCATTTCTGACTCAAGCTCCCACGTCGACTCTTCGACCGAATAGTTTCTCCAGTGGACGCGGACGAGAAGAATAGCACGGTTGCAGAGAATTTTATCCTTGCGCTCCAAGATTTGCATCGGCTCTTCGACATATGATAAGTCCGCCTTCAGGTCCAACTTACCCAAATCTAACACATGGCTCGAATCATGCACATACTTCTGCAATTGTGAGACGTAGAAGACGTCATGTACCTCTGATAATGCAGGCGGCAAGGCAATTTGGTAAGCTACCGGGGCGACTCGCTTCAATATTTCGAAAGGGCCAACAAATCTTGGGCTCAATTTCCCCTTCGTACCGAACCTGGAAACTCCACGCATGGGCATGACTTTCAAGAATACATGGTCGCCTTCCGAAAATTCGAGGGGGTGTCGGTACGTATCGGCATAGCTCTTCTGCCGGCTTTGTGCTATCTTCAATCTCTCTCGTATTAACTTGACCTTCTGCACGGTCTCTTCCACCAGCTCCGGACCAAGTATCTGTCGTTCTCCGACTTCATCCCAGCAAATGGGCGATCTGCACTTCCGGCCGTACAAAGCTTCATACGGCGCCATTTGGATGCTGGACTGATAGCTGTTGTTGTATGCAAACTCGGCCAGCGGTAGATGGACGTCCCAACTTGACTTCAAGTCGATCGCACAGAGTCGTAACATGTCTTCGAGAATTTGGTTCACCCGCTCTGTTTGGTCGTCAGTCTGAGGATGATAAGCTGAGCTAAACTTCAACTTGGTCCCCAACGCTGAATGTAGACTACTCCAGAAGCGCGCTACGAACCGTCCATCCCGATCAGAGACAATAGATACTGGGACCCCGTACAGCCGTACTATTTCATCAAGGTATATCTGAGAGAGGCGGTCGACGCTCTAAGTAACTTTGATGGCGATAAAGTGCGCTGACTTGGTTAGTCGATCGACGATGACCCAGACGGCGTCGTTTCCCCGCGGCGTCCTCGGCAAGCCAACAACAAAGTCCATAGTGATGTGATCCCATTTCTACTCTGGAATGGCAAGGTTCTGTATCTCCCCGCCCGGTCGCTGGTGCTCGGCTTTGACTTGCTGACAGGCCATACATTTTGACACAAAGAGCGCTACGTCCATCTTCATTCCGTGCCACCAAAAGATAATACGGAGGTCCTTATACATCTTGGTGCTACCAGGATACAAGGAATATTTTGCATAATGTACCTCCGATATTATCTCCTTTCTAAGTTCTGTATCATCCGGTATGCATAGCCATCCCTTCACGCGCAACACTCCCGACTCGTCCTCCACAAAGTCGGACGCTTTTTCTGTCGATATCAGCTTCCGCATCTTCTCCAGGTATGGGTCGTCCTTCTGAGCAGACTTGATCCTCTCCAGTAGGCTCGGTTCCACCCGCAGTTGCGCCAGCTTTACGTTTCTAAAATAAACTCGGAGTTCAATGCCCATTCCTTCCAAGTCACGCAGCAGTCGATCGTTGATGCATAACGAAGCTAAGTATTTTCGGCTTAGCACATCCACTACCACATTTTCCTTGCCCGGCGTGTAGTCGATTGATAAGTCATAGTCTTTGATCAGCTCGAGCCATCGCCTCTACCGTAAATTCAGTTCCTTCTGGGTGAAGAGATACTTGAGGCTTTTGTGATCCGTATAAATCATGTACGCCACGCCATAGAGATAGTGACGCCACAGCTTCAACGCAAACATAATCGCCGCTAATTCTAGGTCATGCGTGGGGTAGTTCTTCTCGTGCGGCTTCAACTGTCGGAAAGCAAAAGATATCACATTATCCCGCTGCATGAGCACACACCCCAAGCCCTGGCCAGAAGCATCGCTGAAGATCTGAAATCCCTCCATCCCTTCAGGAAGAACATGTATCGGGGCCGAAACGAGCCGTTGTTTGAGCTCCTCGAAGGAAGCTTCACAGTCGTCTGACCACTTGAATGCGACTCCTTTCTGGGTGAGGCGAGTCAACGGCGATGCAATCTTCGCGAAGTCCTTCACGAAGCGTCGGTAGTATCCCGTCAAGCCTAGGAAGCTTCGAATTTTGCTAACTGGTGCGGGCCATTTCCAATCAGCAACTGCCTCGACTTCTTCGGATCGACTGCGATGCCCGTGGCGGAGATGATGTGACCAAGGAATGAGACGCTGTTCAGCCAAAATTCGTACTTGCTCATCTTCGCATACAACTGATTCTCTCGAAGGATTTGGAGTACCGTTCGCAGATGCTCTGCATGTTGTGCTCGATCCTTCGAGTAGACGAGGATGTCGTCGATGAAGACTACTACGAACTTGTCAACGAACGGATGGAACACCCGATTCATTAGATCCATGAAGTCGGCAGGGGCATTTGTCAGACCGAACGGCATTACCAAGAACTCGTAGTGGCCATAACGAGTGCGGAAGATAGACTTTGGCCCGTCATCTGGCTTGACTTTGAGTTGGTGATAACCCGATCGCAGATCAATCTTCGAAAACACCATTGCACCTTGGAGCTGGTCGAACAAGTCGTCGATACGGGACAAGGGATATTTGTTCCGGACGGTGGCTTTATTCAATTCTCGATAGTCGATGCAGAGCCGCATCGATCCATCCTTCTTTTTCACAAATAGCACGGGCGCACCCTACGGCGAGACACTCGGACGGATAAACCCTCTGTCGAGTATTTCTTGTAGTTATGCCTTTAGTTCCTTCAGTTCTGCAGGGGCCATTCTGTACGGAGCTTTCGAGATCGGCCGGGTGTCAGGGAATGTGTCGATGGTGAACTCTATTTCTCGATCGGGCGACATGCCGGGTAGCTCATCCGAGAACACGTCTGGGAATTCTACCACAACGTCGGTCTGACCCACGTTTGTACCATCCTGTCGCATGTCTTGAACGAAAGCTAGATAGCCTTCGCACCCGAAATGCAGCATCCGTCGAGCAGATATTACGGAGATCACCATGCAGGTCGGCGATGCCTCACCACACGAGTAGCAGAATTCAGGCACTCCAGGTATACGGAATGTGACCCTCTTTTCAGCGCAGTCTATGGTTGCATTGTATGGACCGAGCCAATCCATGCCCAATATGATGTCGAAGTCCTTCATATCTAGAACTATCGCATCAAGACCGATCTTTTGACCCCCAATACATATGGTTCCTCCCCCGTAGGCTAAGTTTGTGAGTAGTGGCACGCCCGAAGGCATACTTACGCTAAGGTCAAGGTCTAACAATATTACAGGAAATTTGTGCTCGGCGACGAAGTTCGCCGATATGAAAGTATGCGAGGCGTCTGAATCAAATAACACACGAGCAGGTACATTATTGAAACTCAATATACCTGTCACGACAGTGTCGAAAGCGAACGCCTCGTCTCGAGTCAGAGCAAAGACACACCCCTGAGCATTAGGGCGTCGGACTTGGTTGTTGGGTTGAGTGGGCTGAGGAGGACGGGGCGCCTGTCCTCGATTCTCTTGACGGTTTGGTTGTGTTGGTGCGTTAGGATTTTGTCTTCGAGCCCAGCAATCTGCCATTTGGAGCCCCTTTTTTCTGCAAAAGAAACATCCTCCATCTAAGACCGCACAGTCCCTTTCAGTGTGCCCATGGTGGTTGCACTTGGTGCAGGGAGGAGATGGGTTCTGTCCTTTATAGCCGCCGTTGTTTGGACGCTTTGACGCGTAATTGTTGCCTCCCGTATAGCTAGGATGTTTGTGATTGGAGTGGCGCACAACGTCGGCAGCACCGGAAGGATGCAGGCTCTCAAGGCGGAGAGCGTAATTCAGAGCCTCGCCCGTGGTCTTGTACTCCGGGACCTCGATATGCGCACCGATAAAGTGTCGTAGACCCACTTCGAACCGTCGCACACGGCTCTCTGCTGTAGGCAGAAACTGACCAGCAAACTTGGACAACTTGTTGAATTCTGCGGCATACTGCTCTACTGTCCGATTCCCTTGCTTCAATTGTATGAACTCATTTTCTTTCGCTTGTCGAACGGCTGACGGAAGGTACTCGACTTTAAAAGCCTTGAAGAACGTGGCCCAAGAGATCGACGCTGTGTTGTTGTCGCATCGGATTGCTCGCTTGTGCACGGCCCAATAGTCGTGCGCGTTCAACCGTAGTTGAAGTTGTGTGCAGGCAACTTGCTTTGATTCTTCAATGCCGAGGAGCTCGAAGTGATCTTCCAGCTCTTCCAACCAGTCGATCGCCATAGAAGGGCCTTCGGTGCCGCTGAAGGAAGTGCGGCACACTTTCTTGAATTCTGATACTTCAAAGTTGTACTTTTTCGGTACCGCTGGTTGACGTTCGGGCTCCTCCATGTCGACTTCAATGGGTTGGATGGTCGGCACGGTGGCAGTAGGTGCGGTGACGGTAGGCGCAATCGAAGAATTTCTATTGGCCGCCATTGTCTGGACGATCTGCTGCAGGGTATCCAGCTGCTTTTGTTGAAATTTCGCATGTGCGTCGAAGCGAGCTTCGAACTGGGCCTGTCGTTCCTCTGTCTGTTGATGTCGGTTCTCGGACTGGTTCTGCTGCGCCTCCATCATACGCAGCATCGTTTCGATGGTATCGTTAGAAAGTCCGGCCCGTGAACGATGCGAACTACTAGAGCCGCTAGAAGCGCTCTGCTCTCCCTCGGCCTTGGGTTCCGTCACTTCTGTGATAGGAAGGCAAACGCATCAGTCATAAATTATTACGGACTCATTATATGGAACAACTTATCTCATCGATGCGAAGGATGTAAAGCCGTGCTCTGATACCATTATGTCACGTCCCGATTTCGTAGAATCGATAGTCGTCCCCCGGGTGTGATGTCGTGCGAACCTAAGTTGCGATCGCACAAGGCATAGTCATAAGGTCATCCGAAACACAACATCAAGTTAGAGTACGCAGAAAAATTGATTGACACATTGAAATAAAAGTAGACTTTTTCATTGATAATGAAACTTCATTTACATTGACTTCATTACATTCATTGCCGCGCGGGCTACAACATGACTCGACTTACAAAACGAACGCCGATGAGATAGTCGTTCCATACATTACATCCCTTTTTACAAGCAAAACATAACACTTTCCACCTGCTATCGAGGGGAGTCGAGTCGTCATCTTCTTTTGGACTGAGTGCGGGGTCTTCAAAAGGATTTCAGAACACAAGCCTTCACACGCAGACGAGGCTTCAAAAGGGTTCACGTCGCCTTGAGCTTTTAGGTGGCACGCCCTTCGTGGTTCGGGGTACCTGTGTGGAGAGCGAGGATCAATATATTACACTTTGTAGTGGTGCGTGGCTATTTAAGTTCCACGATCTCATTTAGTTGAAGAATTTATATGACTTAGCTTGTGAATGTTTCTAACCTTCCTAATGAATTTCAAACAAGCATATGACAAGCATAATGTGAAATACGTTAAGACTTTCCCATGGCGGACCGCGCCACGCCTTATGAGACTTACCATGTTCTTTCCTGTCAATTGTTATCATTTTTCATACTAAGAGCAATATTACGTGTGATTGGTCACTGACACCATAAGCCATCCTGAACTTATAGCTTTGTTAGTCGGGGCCCTTTCAACGCAAGTAGCGAGCCCCGCTGAAAGTCTCCGCCTAATCCGTGCTATCATCCAGCACAGCTATACCGTATTTCCTCCTAGGCTGAGTCGGTCCCATGGCCCCGAATTGTCGCTCGAGAAAACTTTCTCCTTGTCGACAAGTTATCCAATGATCGAGTTAAGACATTATTCAGTTATTAAGGTATAGCCTTCGTTCACTTTGAAACTTAATCATTTTACCGTGCCCGTGCCCTTGCATTCATTCTTTCTTCCGCAACAACACTGTCGATTTACCTAAGAAGGGGTCGAGAAGAGAAGGGTCAGCCACTCACCTTGATTTTACTTCGGGCGAGAGAACTTGTTGGTCGCGCTAGACGTTGCCTACGTGATTACCTGAAATTGCACAAGCAACCGATTAGAACACTGCATTATTCAAGAAGTTCGATAGGAAGTGCGAGTTCGAAATGCAAGCCATGAAAACCATCAAAAACATTCACGAAAATGTAATTCAGAAAACAAAGCCAAAACCATAAGCGGCGTGAAAAGCAGAGCAACGGGAGGTCTCTCCCGACTCAGCCGAGAGTCAATCCTTGAGGCACAACCCGCTGAATATGGGACTTGGTTCCGAAGAAGACATTCCATAACGAAGAATGGGTCTTAATTCAACCGTTCCCGTTCGATCGATTTCGACCTATCGGTCCCGACCGAATCGATAGCGACAGTGTTCCTTTCTCGCGTACCCCGTGGACGGAGTACGGGTAGGGATGGGGCACTACAGACAGGGGCCTCAAAGCAATCAACTAAACAGTCACGAGAACCTGTCGCATGAAGAGTAGCCCCAGTATCGAATATCCAAGTGACAGAAGAATTCTTACCCATCAGACGATCAGAGTTGAAAGAACCAGGGTTGGAAGAATTGTCGTTACCGAGCAAGCTCATCAGTTTCTGCCATTGTTCACCTGAGAGTAGTGAAGGATACCCTCCATGCATCATACCCGCCGAACTCCCTGCAAGACGAGCAGGGACAACATGACCAGCAGCGGCGACATGATAAACAACCCCTGCGCCACCAGCACTGCGTCCCCCATCACGTCTCTGCTTGGTGCCGGGCCTCTGCCACCACCAGCACCACGTCCGTCCTCACGCCAAGGACGAGTCTCCCACCACTCTGGATAGCCAATCTTGGCAAAGCAAGTTACAACATCATAATCTATTTTGTTGCAATGAGTACAGATCATACCTGATTTGTCCCTGGAATCTGAGGTTCTACTATTAGAAGTAGTAGAAAGACGAGGTGAGATCTTGATAGCCAGCGCCAACACCTCCTCAGCAGCGGATTGGGCCTGAGATTTTTGCATATCCTCCTCCTCACGGACTGCCTGGTATGCCCGATCTAAACTTGGCTGAGGATCCTGAGCCAGAAGATTAGATCGGGTATGACCATACAACTCAGCATTCAACCCATACATAAAGTCCTGAAAATGGTCTTCATCCCTCATAGCCTGTAGCTTTGCCGCAAGTTCACCACAGGTACAAGTAGGCAATAAAAAATAAGCAGCTTGTTCATCCCACAAAGACTGCAAATTTCCAAAGTAGGTTTCCACAGACATCGACGTCGTTTGTTTGCACTCAGTCAAAGCCACCTTAATTTGTTGCTTCCGAGTGCCATTGCTAACAACAAATCTTTTCTCCAACAAGTTTCACAATGGATAAACCTCCTCAAAGTACGACAAAGATTTCTTCAGAGACGGATCAATGGTATTAAGAACCCATTGAACCAATAGCGCTTGCACACATCTCCAATCAAGCAATTTACTAGCATCATTAACAGGTTTGATTTCAGTACCTTCCAGAAAAGTGATCTTTCGCCTAGAGATCAAGGAGAGACGTATCGACCGAGACCACTCAGCATAGTTCGGTCCACGAAAAACAATAGGAGTAATGATATTTCTTGGTTGATCAGCAGAACTCAGAAAATATGGATCCTTCGGATTAGGATAATTTGGGTTGTGTGCACCGCCACTCCCAGTCGCGATGGAGTAGCTGGACGCAGCATCATCAGCCATCGCGGATGTCGGGTGTACAAAATTTTGTACAACTCCGACGGATCAACCGAACGAGTGGCGAATCGGCCGCTGAAGGACGGGGTCGACGATGAATCTGCCGCTGCTGGACGGGGTTCACGGTGATGTCGGGTGTACAAAATTTTGTACAACTCCGACGGATCGACCGAACGAGCGGCGAATCAGCTGCTGATGAACGGGGTTCATGGCGAACCTGCCGCGGTCGGTGCGCCGGATCGGGCGCGTAGGGCTCGCTGTCGGGCGTGGTGGGTGCGGACACGGGCAGGCACGGTCGCTGTCGGACGCGGTCGGGCGTGGTCAGGCACGGGCGCGGTCAGCGCGGGCAGGCGCGGGCGCGGTCGGCGCGGGCAGGCGCGGGCGCGGTCGGACGCGGTGCGCGGTCTGCGCGGTCGGACGCGGTGCGCGGTCTGCGCGGTCTGCGCGGGCAGGCGCGGGCGCGGTCGGGCGCGGTCGGCGCTGTCAGGCGTGGACAGGCACCGGATCGGACGAATCAGTCAGCCGAGCGGAGGGGAAGGGAGATGGCGGCTAGGATATTTCAGGAGATGGCGGCTAGGGTTTTTTCAGGAGGCTCTGATAACATGTAGGAAATAATAATGTCTTGTTCTTATTGATAGGATTTGTTATAATATATATGGTGTCTACATGATTGGACTTTGAACTTATGGACCATATTTACATTAGTTACAAATATAATCTAACAGTGATACTGGTGCATAATCTTCGTCGACACGTGACGTACGAGTCACATAGGGGAAGTGGTGGTGTTATATATGGAGAACACACGAGTCGAGAGCAGCAAAAGCAAACTAAAAAGAAAGAAAGATTCCTACAAATAGCAAACACGCCTTCTTCCAAAGTTACACTATTTACTTAGTTAATGAATAATTTCAGCTATAAGTTAGCAACTACTACTCACGTGTGCATAACTACTATTTCTTTCTTTCTTTCTTTTTTTACTTTTTTTTTTTTATTTTAGGTATTTTTTTTCGACTTAATAATGTCTTATTCGGCTTGACAAATATAAAAAAAAGATTCGAACATGTGTCTTCTGTAGCGGAACCCCGTCCGTTGCTACCGCTAGACCACCATGGACACTATTTCTTTTTTAATTATCATGATCTACCTATTTGCTTGTGCAACTCTTTTTTTTTTGTGATGTCGGGCACAAGTTTATGGACTTTGCTCACACTGTTCACATATCTTTTGGGTCAACCATCGACCGCCCCCAACCCCCACCCCTTCCCCCTCTGGCCATCCGTCCCCCCCGCCCCCCCCCCCCCCAATCACCGCGAGCGTCCGGAGGGGGGGGGGGGGAGCGGGGACGGCGACGGGGCAGCAGATGGGGGGTGGTCGAGGGTGGGGACGGAGGGTGGGTTGGAGGCGAGGAGTGGTGAGCCGGCAGGGGGGAGGGGAGAAGAGAGGTTGAATTCGGTTGGAAAGTTAAAAGGAGGGATAATTTTGTCCTTTTTAAAATTTTGGATATTAAAAATTTTTTAAATAGTTAATGGTATCAAGTTGTTGAGTAAAAAAGGTTTAGAATATCAAGTTAAAAAACAATAATAATTGAAGTTATCAAATTACAATTAGATTTTTTGTAAATAAAAAGAATAATACGCGTCAACTCCGATTCAAATTCGGGTGTAGATAAGGCAAATGGCTACTACGCCACCTACTGGAGCCATATTGTGTTGGCAACTCATTTTTTTCATTTTATGACAAAATTTGCTAACATATGCATTCACACAAAACTTAGATTATCACTATTTTGATGATTCTCTTTATGTAGAATTCTTTCTTAAATTTTAGTGAATTCTCAAGGAAATGACACTAGCCCGAAAGTCAAATTCTCCAAAGAAATATCTTGCTTAAATTTTGCACAACAAATATTATTAACAATTTTATAATTGTAATAAAATTCAACAACAAAATACAACGTCTTTGTTAAATTTGTCCACGTTACAGATCTGCTTGAAGAACTCCCTGTCAGCGGCGTACTCCATCATGACCGTCATTTGTCTTGACGTTAGCCAAGACTAGCTAGCACATGGATAAGTATGACAAAACTTCGGACTGCTTGGCAACCCTCCTCTGCTTAGGACAATCCCCATATTCAACACGACCTACAAGAGGTCGGGACCCCCCCCCCCCCCCCCCCCCCCCCCTCCGGACCAGCCTACAATAAGGATCATATAGAAAATTAAGCTTCGGTTCAGACAACCCAACCCAGGGGATGTTGTTAGCAATTCGTCTAATGGAAAAAATTCGGGACGACAAAAATACGAGTATAAATCGACGCATTGTACACAAAATACGTTAAAAGATGGATCAAATATTCGACAAATAGAGATATTAAGGTTAAAAATTTCACATTATTAAATATATTGTCAAATTTAGCTAATTAAAAAAGATTTCAACCACGTTTGTTTGCCATATTTTTCAATAATTTATATCGAACACGTTTAATACTTTATATGCTTATATTTTAGGTACTGATTCGAATGTTTCAAAATTATACAAATATTATAAGTTTTAAAAAATAGAAAAAAAAACGCATATAATACGAGACAAAGATACTGACGTTAGCACCACCTTCTAAAGAAAGTCAGGTAAAAATATCACTACAAATTTTGCATCATTATTAAAAAATTCTAACCTTTTCGAAGCACGTTGGGAAGGTGGAACGATATACGATTGATAATCTTTCTCCTCAAACTCTAGTCCACCTATATCAGAAAATTTACTGTACAATAAAAAAAAATATAAAATTGTGTAAAACAATACAAGTTAGAAAAATTATGGAAAACGATATGATCCGACAAACGGTGTGTCGAAAATTGGACACGCTCAATTTTCGACAAACGGTTTATCGGAAAATGGACAATGTCCAAATTTCGACAAATGGTATGTTGGAAATTGAGAGGAATGGTTGGGTTGGGAGATGATGGGTTGAGTTGGGTGGTGGGTTGGTTTTTTTTAATTTGAGTTGGTTTGGTCTTTTTTGTTTGTTTTATGTTTTAGTTGAGTGTGATGTTGGTTTTATGTTTGAATCGGTTTGATTTTTTCGATTTGGTTTATTTCTTGTATGTTGGATTGAGGTTTTAACCGATTGTAAGATTCTCCAACGTTACAATTCCAATGGCTATATTAAACCACAATGTTATGTATAAGTATCAGAGCAAGCAACGTCTTCTCCCACAAAATTTTATTTCATTCAAAATCTCTCTCATTCAATAAGAAGCTCTCTAGTTCGTTGAAAGTTAAAGCTCCTCTCATCCTACCTCCATTTGAAAGTTCATTTTGTTGTCACCATGGATCAAAATCTAACAATACTATGCTCGCTTGGAGGTGTACTAAGTGGGTTAGCGTATGAATGAGGTTTAACCCAAGTTCTTTTAGTTGATCAAAATATTTCGTTTCTTAGTTTACATAATCTAATTATTGATCAATATTCTATCGATTACGAATTTATATTAGTACATATTTTCGTATCTAATTGTATAAATGTAGATAGTGAAGAAGTATGGAAATTATTCTTCAAGTGAATGCACAATCACCTTATATTAATATCTATGTCACTCCGCCCCCATCAAGAAATAATAATGTAAGTAATATACCTGCTTATTACTAGGATTTTGAATACGATTAGGATAAAGGTGGATTAATTTTGGGTTTAAGTTAGGTTCAAGATTAGGTTTAAGTTAGGGTTGGGGTTTAAGTTAGGTTCAAGATTAGGTTTAAGTTAGGGTTGTGGTTTAAGTTAGGTTCAAGATTAGGTTTAAGTTAGGGTTCATACTAGGGTTAAGGTTTGGATTAGGTTAGGATTTAGCTAACGGGTTAGGAAGAGGGTTAGGTGTAGTGTCATGTCCCTACATCGTGCTCCGTTTTCCGTCCACGGAGTGCGCGAGAAAGAAACACTGTCGCTATCGATTCGGTCGGCACCGATAGGTCGGGATTGATCAAATCGATCGAACGGGAACGGTTGAATTAAGATTCATTCCCCGTTATGGAGTGGCTTCTTCGGAACCAAGTCCCATATTCAGCGGATTGTACCTCGAGGATAGACTCTGCGGATGAGTCGGGAGAGACCTTCCGTTGCTCTGCTTTTCATGCCGCAATTGCTTCTTTGGATTTGATTTTCTGAATGCGTTTTCGTGAATATTTTCGATGGTTTTCATGGCTTGCGTTTCGAACTTCACATTCATATCGAATTTCCTTGAATAACACAGTGTTCTAATTGGTTGCTTGTGCGATTTCAGGTGATCGCGTAGGCAACGTCTAGCGCGGCCAACCAGTTTCTTGCCTCAAGTAAATACTAAGGTGAGTGGCTGACCCTTCTTCCCTCGACCCTCTTCTCTAATACATTACCGATACTAGATATGTGTTATGCTAGATGTAATGCAACGACATGAATGATGTTCCAATGAACGGTCACACGACGTCTCACGTACACGAACTATACAAATGCTTGTCATATAACCTTATCGTGCTTGCAATTACCGCATCATATAGAACCGTGCTAAGAAAAGACGAATCGATTAAATGAATGTCGCAACAATACCATAAAGATGTGCCTTGAAATAATAATTAACTTAGCACGGTCATGGACAACTTGTCGACAAGGGCGATTGTTTCTCCGGACGGTATCCCGAAGCCACGGGACCGTTTCGGCCTAGAAAGAAACACGGATAGCTATGCCGGATGCATGCCACGGTAGGTAGTGGCTTTCAACGGGGCTCGCTACCTGCGCTGAAGGACCTCTGTCTACCAAGCTATATGTCCAGAATTTTTTGTCGTGCCAGTGACCTTCACGAATGCACTCTATTATGTTTTCTTATTATCAACATGACAGGGAAGAACATGGTAAGTTTACGCTACAATGGCACGCTCTGCTGGGGGTTAAATCTATCATCGTTATACGATTGTGCCTTCAAATATAAGTTTGAATTGACTAGGATGGCTAGAAACTTCACTAAACATTTGTATGCACGCTCACTTAACTTCTTCAACAAATGAGAGCACTGAATTTAAACTGTCACGCACCAGCACAAAGTGTAATGTGCTGACCCTCGCTCTCAACAGGTACCCGGAACCAGGATAGCGTGCCAAGGAACTGAAGGCGACGCTCATTTCTTTTGAAGCCCTTCTAGCGCGAAGGCTAACTCTGCAACATTTTGAAGACTCAATTCAACTGCATCATGCAGCGCAAACTCTCACCGATCCCAGGTCTTAGAGTGTCACGTCCCGCTCCAGTAGGAGCGATCGTCCTCGCTAAGGCGTGATGCCGCACGAGGCTAGATTGTGCTCGTGCAAGGCAGTTTCATAACGGCCGATTTCATCGACGACGACGGGGTCGTCGCACAGAAGTCCCAAGTAGAAACATTGAAACATGCAGCGGAAATTTAAAGGCAAACACAAGTTATTCAAAAGAACTCTTTATCGATATTGAACAATCAGATTACAATAGGCGCAAGGCCATGATTACAAGTCTCTCGTGCTCACTTTTCTCTCATTTTACAAGTCACTCTGCTCTCTCTCATCTCTCGATCAATGCTTGAGCCAGCGGAAGCTTCGGAAGGCGATGTCCATACATTATGTCATGTATAAGTCTTGAATACATGCGGCCGCACGCTTCGAATCGCCAAGGAACTCCGTGCCTCGACGCATCCAAGCGAGCTCTGCGCCACGAGCTTCTACATGTGCCTGCACATGAAAACTATGTGGGTGTCAGTACTCAACTGTACTGGTGAAATGAGCTCCTCGCCCACCCATACAAAACCAACATGTTTGATTTACTTTGTGCAACATAGTCCATGCTTATCAATTGTCTTTCTAGTCTTGTCTTAGGATCAGTTTTATGACGGACGCCTTGGCATACTTGTGTCTGAGGACCATCCCGTGCTTGCACAATGACGTTAACTCATACTTTGCCTTAGACCCTTCTCGTGCCAATAACGTTAACCTATCAAGTCGTGTTTGTCTTACGGCCATAATCAGAGACGCAACTACTCGGAAGACTCCATTTCCACGTGACCGTGCAACAAATCCTCTCATGCCGTGCCTCGCACTTCAGTGAGACTAAACCACATCGCCGCCTCGCGGTCCTTGCTACTTTGATCACCAACTGACCCAATCAAGACTTGCAAACTTAGTGTCACTCGACCAACTTTACCTTGCGGCATTTTCTGACTTAAACTCAAGTCGACTTAGTGCCTCGCCACTTACTAACTTTACCCATACTTGTGTTATGACAGCACGGCCGTGCCTCATATTTTGAGGACTTGCCCTGAAACTCAACATAACTTCACCAACTTGCCCTACGGCCCTTCTCGACTTAACTCGCAACAGCTCAAGCCTAACACATGCAACTCTATGCCAACGACTTAACACTCGATGCCACATCTCGTGCCGAAGCACGTCGCCTTCGTTGTAGCCAAATCTTAGGCCCAAACAAACATTATGTCTTCTAACTGCATACACATTCAACTCAACTCAGTCCAAAGGCACACACGTGGATTGCCGTCCGTGCCGACACATCTATATGAATGGTCACTAGCATTAACTAGCCACCCTGGTCATAGCCTGGCATTCGGGACCCTTGCACCGCAGGTAGCGATCCCCGATGCAAGTCCTCGACCTACCGGTTGCTTCATACCCAGCTCGGCTATAACCTGTTTTTTTCTAGGCCGAGTCGGTCCCGTGGCCCCGGGTTGCCGTTCGAAGAAACCATCGCCCTTGTCGATAAATTGTCCATGACCGCGCACCTACGCTAACTTTTAGACTTAATGTAATTACATGATCTCATCATCATCACTTAGTTCCTTTTCTTTGCTTCTTTCACTTTTCAAACTTCTTTTGCAGAGCCCAAACCAGGGTTGCTTCGGCGACTGAACTACAGTCCCGATATATTTTCTCTCGGCGACTAACCATCGCTTAGACTTAACATTCTTTAAACTCAGGGAACGGCTACTGCATAGCCTTCCAACTTAACTTGAACATAACGTGTTTTCTTAAGTATCGACAGACCGTGGCTAACTTTCTACTGAACCAACCGTGGCTCGTGCCTTAAACCGACTCATGTTCTACGCAACGCTATCGCCCAAGTCATACCTCATATGACGGGCCTTGGGATCGTGGGACTATTTAACTTGACAACCGCAGAATGAGCGGGATAGCACTTGGAATGACTTAGGTCGACCGGCATAACTTTGGCTAACTTACTCAAGCCTATAACTTAACCCGAGGGACGAGCGAAGGCTATGCCAAGCCTTGTGCAGTGGAACCGTGCACGCTTTATCAAGCTTTTATGCGGGTGACGCCTATGACTTAGGCAAGTTCATAGCTTTGTGTCGAAGACCAACTTTCCTTCTCCCAAGCCACGGGACGAAGGACCGAGTGTCATTTTCAAAGCACGCCGTGCACCAACTCTAAGCCGACCGTTAGACCTTTCCATATTCTATCTCAATTCGACCCGTCGGGATTACTCCCTTTTGCTATGTGGATTCATCTCTTTTATTATTAAGCCTACTTGTGTAAGTTGAAAACATGCGAGTTATTAAGTGAAAGCTAAGATGAGACGAGTTCACCGAAACTACCCCACCTGAGCGAGCGGTCGCCTTGATCGAGTGATGTCTTCGAGTCGCCGTTATAAGGCTAAGTCTGAACGTCGTCGGCGTTCCTATTCCTCCGATTGACTGAGCGGGACGGGGCACTACATCATACACCACTCAGAAAAAGTTTCGTCCTCGAAACTTACTGAGTACACTTATCGACTTATAACTGTGTTCTACATTTAAGGACTCTCGCACACACTACACCTATGCGTTCCCTCAATCCGAGCCACGCTCGTGCTTATCGTTAACTTAGTCGTAAGGCACACCAACCGATCAACCAACATTCAAACTCGTCTCAATTCAATGATCGCATTACCATCAACATTTCTTCGAAACTCACGATCTCAAAATTTTCGATAATTTTCCGTTCCTTAAGTCTCACTTGATTCAACGTATCACTTAGTTGGATCATGCACATATTCCAGGCGTCCCCAAAATACATGCATTTCAGCCAAGTCTTATGATAGAGAATCCGCCATCACCACTCGAGTCGGATCGTGCACATATTCAAGCGTCCTTGATATACATGCATGTCAACCGAGCCTCAAGAGTGGTGCCTCCACAATTTCTATCGTTTCGTTTCGTACCGAAACGTCTGCCTAACCGCTAGGCTACGACTTTAGGCTAAAGTCAATCGTCAGTATTGGAATCATAGTTCCCAAACAATAATATCAACACTGACCCCATCCTAAGGTCAAACCAAGTTGATAATACGAGGTTTTCTACCCAAGCTCGCATCACTCCGATTTCTAAACTTTGAGCATAGATTGCCTATACACATCCCAACATTTGTCGCACGGGGTCTAAGTCATTCAGCAAAGCCATCCTACGACAACTCACGTTTAACCAATTTTATGACGTATCAAAATCGCTCAGAGCTCTTTCAATAAGTCATCTTGTATAGTCTATCCCTTCAAACACGTTCGATATAGTTCACCTATCAATCCTTTCCAATTCAAGCACGCTACGACACAATTCATCGATAATACATAATTCACATTCTATACTCCCTAAGTCATTCATCCCAATTCACGTAATCGATCACAAGGTCGTCCGACTTAATAATATATTATGCCCCGATCTCACGCGAGTCAGACTATCCACGGTGGGTACGAATCACCATGCACGCTCCCGCGAGATAATCATTCTCATCGGGACGTAACTCTTGTTTTGTGTCTAGACTAATTCATTCTCGATGCGTGGATTGGACCTACTCAATCCTCAAGCTTCATTCATTCGTCAATCATCAGTCCTAAAAATTCTCGAGTTCACCTTCGCATCCAATCGACAAGTCGAGATAATCAAAGTTGCTGCATCCTGATTTTTCGAGTTCGATCATTCCCGTGACATGAATTACCATGTCATCGCTCACGCGGAACGATCGCCCCAAATCCGATGCAACGTATGTACAAGGCTAGAGTTGCGCTCGCGCAAGACAAGATCGTCGATGTTGTGGCTACCCGCATAACTATCAAGACACGATCACTTTCATCCAACATTCGTCTCAATCAAAATCCTAAGTATTACATCCATCAGAACAATAATATTTGTACGATCGACATTCGCCGAGTCAGAGTACCCCCGAGTTATCGCATATCGATCTTTGATACGCCTCAATACCATCGACGATATGCGTAACCTGACGATCTTCCTTTGCAACCAATTTTGAGCCGTGTGAATGATGCTATCGTCCGACTGGATAATCTCCTCAACATTCAAATTCAAGTTCGATCATTATCCCTCGAATCATTCACAACATCAATTTCCTCAAACCCAAATTCACGTATCGTTCATCCATCTATCTTAAGTCCTCGACCAATGTATTTCCTCCATTCACATCTCCCTTTGCTAACTCAAATCATCGAACAACATTCAATCCAATCCTTAGAGTCATTCGCGTAACTTCAAAATTAAACCTTTCATGCACGCTATCTAACTGCCGTGCTAACTTTTCGTATACGATCCGTATCAATTTCCTCGATCAAGTTATCCATTCGTTACACCTTAACTTTTTCTCGATTCGATTTCACCTACTCATTCATTTTCGTATTTCATACTCGCGCAATCCTCAATCCCGTGCACGTTCCGTGTACGTCAACTCTAAGTTGTTCGAATCAATTCGTCAAACTTCAAGACTACAACTTGTTCAACGACACTCAATCTAAGGCTTTGCATAATACGACGTTTGTTGATAGACTCATTGACACCCCGAATCCTCAATCGATCGATCGACATCCCTGAGGCTATCGCATACACCACTCAGGGATGAAGTCATTTATCAAATCCTCAACTATCATTCGAATCAAAATCCACTTTTTTAAATTTTTCGGTCGGACCATTCCTCAATTTCCAAGCACGCTCATCTATATCGCACCGACGTTATCGTCGCTCGATAGTACCCCTATCGATAGTCATCCCTCGTTACTCAATCAAGTCCAACTCATTCTCGTCCGACACAATTAAAATCCCGCACTCGACTTTTCTAAGGTCGATGCAACTTTGGTGTATATGCCCAGCCCGACATAGCCAATCGTGCTTACGCAAATCATCTTTTTATTTTAAAAAAAACTATTCTCCTACGTTTTGAAAAATAGATAGACTAATTATATGGACATCTCGTGGGACAATTGAGAGAGAGCGCACCAACGATATCAACTTTACGGAAGCAACACTTCAGAGTTTGCAGAAACAACGGAGTTAAAGAATTCAATCGATAGTCCAAGGACGTAAAGCCGTGCTCTGATACCATTATGTCACGCCCCGCTCTCGTAGGAGCGATCGTCCTCGCTAAGGCGTGATGCCGCACGAGGCTAGATTGTGCTCGTATAAGGCAGTTTCATAATGGACGATTACATCGGCGGCAACGGGGTCGTCGCACAGAAGTCCCAAGCAGAAATATTGAAACATGCAGCAGAAATTTAAAGGCAAACACAAGTTATTCAAAAGAACTCTTTATTGATATTGAACAATCATATTACAATAGGCGCAAGGCCATGATTACAAGTCTCTCGTGCTCACTTTTCTCTCATTTTATAAGTCACTCTGCTCTCTCTCATCTCTCGATACAATGCTTAAGCCAGCGGAAGCTTCGGAAGGCGATGTCCATATATTATGTCCTACATAAGTCTTGAATACATGCGGCCGTACGCTTCGAATCGCCAAGGAACTTCGTGCCTCGACGCATCCAAGCGAGATCTGCGCCACGAGCTTCTACCTGTGCCTGCACATGAAAACTATGTGGGTGTCAGTACTCAACTGTACTGGTGGAATGAGCTCCTCGTCCACCCATACAAAACCAACACGTTTTATTTACTTTGTGCAACATAGTTCATGCTTATCAATTATCTTTCTAGTCTTGTCTTAGGATCAGTTTTATGACGGACGCCTTGGCATACTTGTGTCTGAGGACCATCCCGTGCTTGCACAACGACGTTAACTCATACTTTGCCTTAGACCCTTCTCGTGCCAATAACGTTAACCTATCAAGTCGTGTTTGCCTTACGGCCATAATCAGAGACGCAACTACTCGGGAGACTCCATTTCCACATGATCGTGCTACAAATCCTCTCATGCCGTGCCTCGCACTTCAGTGAGACTAAACCACATCGCTGCCTCGCGGCCCTTGCTACTTTGATCACCAACTGACCCAATCAAGACTTGCGAACTTAGTGTCACTCGACCAACTTTGCTTTGCGGCATTTCCTGACTTAAACTCAAGTCGACTCAGTACCTCGCCACTTACTAACTTTACCCATACTTGTGTTATGACAGCACGGCCGTGCCTCATATTTTGAGGTCGTGCCCTGAAACTCAACGTAACTTCACCAACTTGTCCTACGACCCTTCTCGACTTAACTCGCAACAGCTCAAGCCTAACACATGCAACTCTATGCCAACGACTTAACACTCGATGCCACATCTCGTACCGAAGTACGTCGCCTTCGTTGTAGCCAAATCTTAGGCCCAAACAAATATTATGTCTTCTAACTGCATACACATTCAACTCAACTCAGTCCAAAGGCAAACACGCGGATTGTCGCCCGTGCCGACACATCTATATGAATGGTCACTGGCATTAACTAGCCATCCTGGACATAGCCTGGCATTCGGGACCCTTGCACCGCAGGTAGCGATCCCCGATGCAAGTCCCCAACCTACCAGTTGCTTCATACCCAGCTCGACTATAACCTGTTTCTTCCTAGGCCGAGTCGGTCCCGTGGCCCCGGGTTGCCGCTCGAAGAAACCATCGCCCTTGTCGACAAGTTGTCCATGACCGCGCACCTACGCTAACTTCTAGACTTAACATAATTGCATGGTCTCATCATCATCACTTAGTTCATTTGCTTTGCTTCTTCCACTTTTCACACTTCTTTTGCAGAGCCCAAACCAGGGTTGCCTCGGCGACTGAACTACAGTCCCGACATATTTCCTCTCGGCGACTAACCATCGCTTAGACTTAACATTCTTTGAACTCAGGGAACGGCTACTGCATAGCCTTCCAACGTAACTTGAATATAACATGTTTCCTTAAGTATCGACAGACCGTGGCTAACTTTCCACTGAACCAACCATGGCTCGTGCCTTAAACCGACTCATGTTCTACGCAACGCTATCGCCCAAGTCATACCTCATATGATGGACCTTGGGATCGTGGGACTATTTAACTTGATAACCGCAGAATGAGCGGGACAGCACTTGGAATGACTTAGGTCGACCGGCATAACTTTGCCTAACTTACTCAATCCTACAACTTAACCCGAGGAACGAGCGAAGGCTATGCCAAGCCTTGCACAGTGGAATCGTGCACGCTTTATCAATCGTTTATGCGGGCGACGCCTATGACTTAGGCAAGTTCATAGCTTTGTGTCGAAGACCAACTTTCCTTCTCCCAAGCCACGGGACGAAGGACCGAGTGTCATTTTCAAAGCACGCTGTACACCAACTCTAAGCCGACCGTTGGACCTTTCCATATTCTATCTCAATTCGACCCGTCGGAATTATTCCCTTTTGCTATGTGGATTCATCTCTTTTATTATTAATTCTACTTGTGCAAGTTGAAAACATGCGAGTTATTAAGTGAAGGCTAAGATGAGGCGAGTTCACCGAAACTACCCCACCTGAGCGAGCGGTCGCCTTGACCGAGTGATGTCTTCGAGTCGCCGTTATAAGGCTAAGTCCGAACGCCGTCGGCGTTCCAATTCCTCCGATTGACTGAGCGGGACGGGACACTACATTGAGAGATATTTTGTTGTTTGTAAAAAGAATATAAATGTATGGAATGACTATCTCATCGATGTCAGTTGTAAGTCCGAGAGGCCTCTTTTGTAATCGAGTCTGTAATCTAACTTATTATCAATAAAAATACAAGTTTTCTTCTCTATATAAATGTGTTCAATTTCTCTGCGTACTCTTGCAAATGCTGTTGTTTCGGATAACTTTATGAACCACCTTGTGCAAGCGCAACTTAGGCTTGCACGGCATCACGTCCCGGGGGACGATTATCGATTTTACCAAATCGGGACGTGACATTAGGGTTGGGGTCTAATTAGGTTTTAGGTTCAAGATTAGTGTTAGGATACAATTTTTTGGGTTAGGAATGAACATTAGTGTTTGTGTAATAAATAAAATTAAAAAATTAGTCTAACCATAAACACCTTCTTCTTATTCTTAGAATATGAGAAATATCTATAATTAAAAAAAAAAAAAGACTAACCACTTCTTCTTCTTCTTCTTCTTCTTCTCGGTTTGCTACTCTTCACAGCACCTCTTTTTCAACTTTTAACTTCTCACTCCACCACCCAACTACCCCACCAACCAATCTTTAATCTTGAACCATACCCTTGAACCGAACCAGAACTAACCAAAGTGGGTTGAACCGTGGAAGGGGGATTTCCGACAGACGGATTGTTGGAATTTGGGGTGATGTCCAAATTCCGACAGATCATCTGTCGGAAATTGGACTTCCGACAGACCGTCTGTCAGAATTTGGGCATCGCTTCAAATTTCCAAATTCCGACAGTTGGTCTGTCGGATCTTATCGTTATTGTAAATTTTCACAATCTTATCGTTATTAGTAATTTATATTAGATTTATTATTGTGCAGTAAATTTTTCGTAAATTAAAAAAGAAAAAGAAAATAAATAATGAAATAATCAAAATCAAATCAAGGAAAAATTATCCAATTATTAAGAGAATCGGGTTGATGGACGAGGTAGGCTATTTTCAGTGAGAGAAAAAAAAAAAAAAAGGGACACAGAGTCCTATAACCACCTAACATAATAGAATTTATCTTAAAAAAAAAAAAAATTGACTTTCATTCTGCTTATTAATATGCCTTTGTACTTATATCCCACTTTTTAATTTTTTTAGACTTACATCCCACTTTTTTGTCACTAAAAATATTTTTCGTAAAAAAATAAATATTTTTCGTGACAAAATAAATATTTTTTGTGACAAAAAATGAAATGTAAGTCCAATAAAATTAAAAAGTAGAATGTAAGTGCAAATTCATATTAACAAATGGAATTAAAGTAAAAAATTCCCAAAAAAAAAAAAACCAAGAGATTCATGTAATCATTCCTCATGTGTAACTTAATTAGATATAGTACCGGTTAAGATATTAACTGTTTACCATAAATAATAATATTTTTAATTAAATTATTTTTTAATCTATGATTAAGCCATATCTTCAGTGAAGATTTCTCTCTCTCCATGGTGGAGGTACTTTTTAGAAACGGCACTGCTATTTAGACCGTCGTGGGCTGGCTTGTGCTGGTCCGCGGCCACGCGGCGCACTGACATTGGCCCTCCGATCCGGAGTGGGCCCGCGTTAGTGGGACAAAATGATCGGTCACCACGTGGATGCGGGCCAGTTCGCGATCAAAGTAGACTTTCTATTTTAGAAAATGCTTCTCCTAATAATCATAAGTGGTGTTGATGTAGAATAAAAAAAATTCTGTGATAGTTTCTACATATAGAAACACTCATAAAATAATTTAGAAATTTTTTGACTTTCATCCCACTTAGTAATATGAATTTATACTTACATTCCACTTTTTAATTTTATTTGACTTACATCCCACTTTTTGTCACGAAAAATATTTTTCGTGACAAAACGAATATTTTTCGTGATAAAATAAATACTTTTCGTGACCAAAAGTGGAAGTAAGTCTAAAAAAAATTAAAAAGTGGGATGTAAGTACAATTTCTTATTAATAAGTGGGATGAAAGTCAAAAATTCCCAAAAATTTAATCTTAATATTGAATCCCACTTTCAAATTAAATCATAAATTTTTTATTTAATATTATATATCTTAATATTATGCAATGCCACATATAATATAAATTGAGAAACATTGTAGAGGTTTTTTTTATGCAGTATTTATATAAAAACTCTGACAATTAGGGGGGGGGGGGGGGGGGGGGGGGGGGGGGGGGGGGGAGGGGGGCGGGGAATTATAGTACAATGTAAAATATGATAAAAATTAATTTTATAAATCTATATTGGAGTCGAATCCGAGTGATCCTTGCGGTCAGCGGTGATAGACATAAAAGTTCTGACTAGATTGCGAAAGATCAGTAGAACATGGGAGGATATTATTCCTTTTATTTATTGTGGGAGTTGGAGGACAGTAAGTTCAAAAGACATACAATACAGTGTGCACGTTACGTGAAAGACTTAAAATTTTAGAAATTGTCTAATAAGTAAATATTAGATATAAATATAGAAATTCTTAGCCTAGCACGTCATCACTTAAATATTATTATTTTTTAGATGATTTTTTCTCCTGGCCGACGAATAACGTTAGTCGTCTCCTGTGTACCCAACCGACTTCACCCATGGACTCTCAATTATGATTTCGTACTATAATAACCGGTAATCCAAGGAGCAAGGGTATAATCGACAGACTACATGTAACAGACGGGTGCAGTCCCAAGTCTACGGTTAGCACCGTCTCCGAACGACTGAACCGATATATGTCCGTTGGAGTTGAGACAAGTAGCCGTCGCACAGTAGTTATAGTACAGAGTTGTTTACGTGGCCCGAGTCTCATTCATGCGCGTCAATGTGGTGGGTCCCACTGCCCCATGCAAAGTTTACAAGCTTTCTTTTGCCCTTTTGGACCTCGTTTGGTTCACATAATCACGAAATACATATTATTGATATAACATTTAAGTTTTTATTTTTCTCAAATATCATGGTAATAAAAAAAATCAATTGACACAATAAATTTAGTTTCAATTAAAAGTTCTTAATTCATTACTCATTAGAGATGCATGGCATGATGGCACTAAAAAAACTAGAATTATACCAGGCGGAAAAAATTATTACTTTTTTATACTTAGATACAAAAAAAAAAAAAAAAAGAGAAAATAAAAATAATTTTCAATAAAAAATAATTTATCCGTCCAAGTAAAAATTCACTTTTCCAATTTATTTGGCATTTTTAAATGAAAAAAAAGTCCAATGAAAATTTTTATTTTCAAAGAAAAAAATACTAAAAATTAATTTTCTTTCCGTGAACCAAAGGTAGCCGAGGCTCCAAAATACTAGTTACTTAGATCTTTTAACGTCAATGTGGGCCGACCAAACAATTTACTTTTGTTCCTGGGGTTTAGATGAAAATTTGGTCTTTCTAACTAGCAATCTACTTTTCATTACAAGAAAAATAAATTAAACATTCTCATATAAATATATGATTAAATTAAAATATGCATGCAGATTCAATTTTTAAATTCACTTATTTAATTTAGACAATAAAAAATAATTTATTTAACTTTTCATAAATATTATCTTATTAATTTTATAATTTTACTATTACTTAAATTCAACTGGTATCATTGAGGTGATTTTTGACACACACACACACACACACACACACACACACACACACATATATATATATATATATATATATATATATATAATTAATACACCCAACTAACATTAAATACGAAAAATATTTTAAAGGGGTCTTGGATGTTACATTACTACAATTGTGGGAAATAAGTTTCATATATTATTTTCTCAATTTTCAATCAGATACTTATTAACATGGATAAGAAATCCATTCTCAAGCCTCCAAGACATGACTAAACTCCATATAGAAAACAAACGATATTTTCTTAATTTTTACTAAAAAAAAGGGCAAAAATAATTAATTAAAAAAAACTCTTTTAATTACGATAAAAATAATATTTTCTTAAATTTTTACTACAAAAAGACCAAATGATACTCTCTTTTAATTTTTTATATACATAATTACCTAACTATCATATTATTACAGTTAATGAACTAATTAAAAAATCGAAAAAAAAAATCCTCGATGAAGCATCAACTTTTATCAACTGATATAATATTAATTAAAATCTTCTAGTTTACTCATACGATATAGCAATATTTCATGTTACTTAACTCTAAATATTTTTTTATCAATGTGCCCTTATTTAATGTAATAAAGACCAAGTCTTACATACCCTTCTCTCCCATGTTCTGTCCCATTCCTATGACACATAGACCCCACCGATTTTTTTTTTTTTTTTAAAAGGGAGTAAATATGAATGGAACAGAACAAGATTAATATGAACAGCTAATCTGCTCCCTAATTAAAATGTCAATTTTTTTTTTTCAACTCTCTTCGTCCTCTCTCTACAACTTTCTTCTTCTCTTAAAGTCTCCAGCTCTATTGAGATTCCGACCTCAACCATTTCCATAATATTTTCTTTCTCTCCAACTCTCTTCCTTTGTCTTAAACTCCCGTAAGTCCAACTAACGAGTATGATATTTCTTTGAATATCTCTCCAACTCCCATTTTTCCTTGAATATCTCTCGAACTCCCATTTTCTTTTCTGAATTCGTATTAAGATCGCGATACAAATATTGATCCCAACTATATTTATGTTTGTCGAACTCGAGTAATCTTTGTGGTCAGCGAAAAGAGACATAAAAGTTCTGACTATGTGACAGAAGATCCATAAATCGAGTTACGGGAGCACATACAACACAGTATACACAAAAAAATTTCTAACGTTACGTCGGACACTCTAAAAAACTATATATTTGCTTTAATCCATCATCATCCACCATATTACCTAGAGAGTTCTAAACACCAACAAGAAATAAAATCATAGAATAAAGACATTTCCAATGTTTAATCATGTTTAATCCAAAAAAAAAAACTCATGAAGTCTCATGCTTAAGCAGCTTAACCCCAGCAGCAAATGAAGTTTGAAAAGCAAAACCTACAATTAAAAATTCTAGATTAATTCCCTTATGAAACTTGACAAAATATAAGCACAATTTCAACAAAAGAACGCCAACATGACACAAAATATGAAAGGAAACAAAATAGAAAAACTCTCTGGTTCAACAATTCGAATTGGAGGATATTGTGTTAGACCTTGGCTTTCTTCCTAATGTAGAAGATCCGCTATAGTAGACTTTGAAGTTTCGATATAAAAGTATGGGTAAAGTGCATTTAAACCCTCCTTAGATGTACGAAAATGCAAATAAAGACTCGGTGATCCGAAAAAACCCAACTAGATACGAAAATGCTCAAATCACCCCCTCCGCTAACTTTTCTGTTTACGGGTGTTAAAATGGGGTTGTTTTGACCATTTTACCCCTGGGCTATCTAATATTAACTTGTTAAAAACGGTTAGTTCTAAAATTATTTTGTTAAAAACGGTTACGCAAAAATACTTGTTAAAAAGTGGATAAATATTAACAAAGGAAAAATGGTCTTTGCTAGTAAAATTATTTATTAAAATTATTTTAATTAGTATTAACTTGTTAAAAAAACGGTTAGTTTCGTCAAAAAAATGGATAATATTATTTAAAATTATTTTGTCATAAATTATTTTTTATTTAACAAATATATAAATATTTTTGGGAAAAATAAAACTGATAAATACAAAAAAAATCAATTCTTAAAAAATAGAAATGATGAAAAACTGGAAAAAAAAAACCAAATAAAAAACAAAAAATACTATTAAAATATGGAAAAAATAAAAAATAGACAAAATATTCCAAAAAAACCAAAAAATGAGGATAAATCTTAAACAATGAAAAAAGACAAAACAAAACTATACAAATTTGAAAATAAAAGTCACTCTTAAAAAACTAGAAAAGATTATTAAAAAGATGAAAAAAAATATGAAATAAGAACTAAAAAAATGGAAACAAAAAACAAAATATTAAAAAGATTATTAAACAAAAATCAATTCTCATGCTTGACGTCATTTTCGAAAATAAATGTTTATAATCTAAATAGTAGGTTTTCATCTTAAATTTTTTCTGAAAAAAAAAATCTTTTAACAAATGTCCGGTTAGTCCTGAACTTGTATCGTAATTATTTATTAGTCATGACTATTATCGTAATTATTTATTTATTAATTCTAGAAAAGATTATTAAAAAGATGAAAAAAAAATGAAATAAGAACTAAAAAAATGGAAACAAAAAACAAAATATTAAAAAGATTATTAAACAAAATCAATTCTCATGCTTGACGTCGTTTTCGAAAATAAATGTTTATAATCTAAATAGTAGGTTTTCATCTTAAATTTTTTCTGGAAAAAAAAAAATCTTTTAACAAATGTCCGATTAGTCCTGAACTTGTATCGTAATTATTTATTAGTCATGACTATTATCGTAATTATTTATTTATTAATTCTAACTGAAATTGTAAATCTTGGTACAAATTTATTTTCATCACATGTATTACTTAAACAAATAACTTAAATATTACTAAACGTGTCAAAAATCCAAAAATAAATTGCAAAACATGTATGTCGAAGCATGGTCCGGGTTCAGTGGCTGCCACCGCCTTTTGTCGATTATCTACGAATAGGCTTCCATAATTTCTATTTGGACGTCTTGAAAAAAAAAAAAAATAAGTAAAAAAAGCTTCAAACATTAAATGAGAGCAAATAAGTAAAAAAAAAAAAAAGAGAATATAAAAAAATTTGCAGTTGGATTTGAGATCTGTAGGTAAGAAAAAGTTTCAATATATTAAATGAGAGCAAATAAGTAAAAAAAAAGAAATATAAAAAAAATATATTATTTTTCCTTCCAACCAACCGGTCAAAAAATAGAAAATATAAAGTTTAGGTTTTATGTTTTAAACAAACATTGTCTTATACATAGAGAATGAAAGAGAGCCAACAGCCAAATGTAAGCATTAGGGGTATTTTGGAAAGTGCACTTTTTTTTAATCCAAAAAATGGCCTCTAACGGCTGTTCTAACGTCAATTTGACGGAAAGGGATATTCTGCGCAAAACAGGGTTTGCGGGAGGTGCAAACTGCTTAAGTTTTCTAAAAGGTCTTATTTTGCGAACGAGGCAACTCTATGGAGGGTTTTAATGCACTTTACCCTAAAAGTATTGCATAACTTGCTATCAGTCACTTTACTATAGTAAAGTTTATTTATTTTTTTAGATGTTTGACAATACGTACATAATTTTCTGCAAGCTGCATAAATTTTAAGTTAATTGAGATGTGGAGACCAAGGCTCTTCTTGTTTTTATTCACTATAAGTAGAGAATTGAAAAAATGAAATTTTTTGTTACTTATTAGTTAGAAGAAAAGTGGATAAATAGGTAATTTTAAAACCCTAACCATGACGTTAGTTTATTATAAAGCGGATGGAAATTGATCTGGTATCTTAACTAACATTTTTTTTTTTTCCAGAAAAGAGAAATTTGCAAATTTTATGATTTAGGCTAGCTAATTATAAACGATTAAATTTTTCGGAACTAATATCTACAATGGAAATGCTTTTTTTGCCCGCAGGCGGATTAGCCCGTCCGCCTGCGTGGCACTCACCTATTGCCCCCCCCCCCCAGCATGGGACCTACGCTGTTGACCGGCCAATGGAGGAGAGCCACGTGGCAGGCAGGCGGGCTGGCCCATCCGCGAGCCAGATAGCAGTTCCGTATCTACAAACTATTTTTTTCCTAAATAAATTAGTATTTTTTTGTGTTCACCCATATGAAATGCACTCAAATATCACCATCTAAATTTTCCTGAAGGACGTTTCTACTCATTGAACCGATTCCTTGAGGCCCCACATGCATGTTCGCTACGTCCTTTCGGGATATGGACTTTCTAGTTCTACGAGGTAATCGCGGCTGACGTGGACCGGTCCTCTCGACCTTTTCAAATTTATATTTTATTTTGTTACTTTATGTTCTTTTATTATTTTGGGATAAGAATTAGAATTTATATATAGAAAAGAAAAATATTTATTATCCCTCAAGAAATTCAATATTTGTTTGATGAGACATCTGATATAAAATATAGATTCAAAATATTATGTACGATATTCACCAATAAGATGAATTTTGTGATTGTACGAAATTATTAAATGAGGTAATGATATAATTGTAATAATACGAAAAAGACACGTTTTTATAGTAAGAGGTACATATAAATGAGAAGGTGCAAAATTAATTGGTTGATTAAATACACAATTTTTTTTATGTTGCGCTTCTCATAATTCTTTTTTTTTTTTTTTTCATAATTCATTTGATAGCATGGTATTTGCATCTAAAACTAGCCAAATTATTAGTTCTCTTGTTTATTAGAAGGAAAAAAAAATATTAAAAAGAGATGAAGAAGAATGTCTCAACAAAGGAAAAAAAATCAAATATGCATCACTTAATGCTAGTTTGAGAAGAGGAGGAAGAGAAACAATAGTTCCTTGATAAAACCTCAACAAAATTGAAGAGTGGGACAGAATATAGTATTCAGTCCAAAACGCCTAATTCATGGGCTTGCCCTAAACTAAATAATACCTACCATAGAACTTTAGAGAAAGGGATCTTTTAGATCTTAGTTAAAATTATTTGATAAAAGCATAATATATGAGCAATCGTTTTTAATATTTCTGATGTATCATTTATCGACATGGATTGAAGGGGTTTGGGGACATGTCCCCTTGGACTTTATGTAAATCATCCTATATAGTTGAAGGGTTTAATCCTATTATATATATATATATATATATATATATATATATATATATATATATATATATATATATATATATATATATATATATATATACTTATTGGTAAGTCAGCAAGTCTCACAATGCTAATTAAGTAATAATATTAATAAGAACATTTATCCTATTGACAATATCTAAATAAGATAAGATTTGCTTTTGGAAAAACTACATCTTAATTCAGTACACTATTAATAGAATTTCTATGGAAGGGCTTAATACTCTCAATGGTAATAAGACATTACAACCAAACCTACTACTCCAGCATTTAAATTCCCAAGGATTAGTCTAAGTCTTGCCATATAACCATTCCAACAACATAATTCTAATTAAATCCCATGACTGTCAGCAACTGGATTTACAAAACTACTACAACTTGAGAACACTCAAATGTCTTCAGGATCCAACAATCTACACAACAACCTAATTTATTACACATAAAAAATAATGCAGCAAATGGACTAAAAGCCCCCAGTCTCCCTGCCCATGGTCACCCAATATTACAATTAAAGTTTTATGAACAAAACTCCCAAACCCAGCTCCCTGGTTCACTCGCCAACGGTCACCAAAAGTTTGAATTTAGAAGCAGCAACAAACTCAACATCACACGATCAACCACGATCAACTTGGTTCAAGCTCGTATCCACCCCGACCTTACTGTCATCATTCAATGGTCACCGAACAGGACACGAACAACACGATCAGGACACGAACAACACGATCAGGACACGAACAAAGTCTTGGTCACGATCCGAACATCATTCAGAAGTAAACTCGAACATGCATCCAGAACGAATATAAAACATGCAAGAACATCACTGGAATTAACCCAAGCATCCATGTAATTGAGAAACAGTATTTGAAAGAAGGAAATTACCTGAAGGAGTTCACTCTGCAACAGGATACGAACTCAGCCAATCAGTGACAATTCGATCCGGAAGTTCTTCCAAACCACAGATCCAACCCAAATTCCTAAGAACAACTAAACTCAGAAAAATATAAGGATTGATCAACTACTATCCAATTCTCAAAAATTGAATTGAAAGAACACAGTTGATTTCTTAACAGGGGTCAAGGATCTGAACGAGAATAATTCCGAGTCGGACTTAAACCAAACAATCGGCTCTACAGAGTTCGTTGCTCGATTTCATGAGATCAAAGTAAAACCTAACATATGCGGTGAGGATGAATGAATAGATCTGGTGATTCAAGTGCTAAAATAGGAGAAATTAATACACTCACCAGGATAGAAGATCTGAACGAAAATTAGCGGAGGCGACGAACTCCTGCTCATGCAGCCATGAGGATCGACGGAGAAGAAGAAGTGTCGCCGTCGAAAAAACGTACTGGGAGGCGCCGCCGCGGATGCGTCACTGTCACCGAGGAAATCGTGGTCGTCGTCGTCGCCGTCAGGATCGTCGTCGTCGTCGCCGTCACTGGGTCGAAAATGGCTCGGTCGCCGCCACTGGGTCGGAACCCTAGGCCGCTGCTCGATGAGGAAAAGGGGGAGAAGCTCAGAAGAACGAGCTGGTGGAGAGAATGAGTTTTCTCTCTCCACCACAGAATATAAAAGGAGAAAAATATAAATTTTACACTTTACCCCCCCCCCCCCCCCCCCCCCCCGCCCTAAATTAATTACAGAATATCCCCCCCGCCAATGGGTTTTAATCACTAAAACCCCTTGCCTTTTCATTATTTCAGGAAATGTTTAAAAATCAGTTAGTAATTCACATGGTGGGCCCTAAGTTGTTATAACAACTTTTCAAATTTGAAAAATAGTCCAAAATTAATTCCCTCCAAAACTAAATTACCAAAATTGTAAATTAAAACTAATTTATTATTTTAAAGCTAATTTTAGAATCGAATTTATTTATTTTTAAAAAAAGGGAAGTGGAGTTACAAATCTCCCTCCCTTAAAAAATTTCGTCCTCGAAATTCAAAGGACCAAAAATAAATCTCAGCATTCCACAAACGATCCAAACACCAGTTTTTATTGAAAATAGAATTCCATAAGGACATAGTAGAATCAATCAATCAAACAGAGTGGGATAGCGCTCCCGCATCTCGTCCTCGCGCTCCCATGTGGACTCTCCCGAAGAGTGGTGTCTCCACATGACGCGAACCAGAGGGATAGTCTGGTTCCGCAACCGCTTCTCCCTCCGATCGAGGATCTCCACTGGCTGCTCCTCGTAGGTCAATCTCGGGCCCACCTCAACTCGGAATAGTCTACCACATGGCTCGGGTCTGGAATGTAACGTCGGAGCTGAGACACGTGGAAAACATCGTGTACTCCCTCCAAGCTAGCTGGAAGTGCTAGTCGATATGCCACCTCGCCAATCTGTGCCATCACATCAAAAGGTCCGATGAATCTCGGACTGAGCTTCCCGCCTCTGCCTAATCTGATGACGCCCTAGTCGGTGAGATCTTCAGGAACACTCTATCTCCAACCGCGAATTCTAGTATTCACCTGCTGCTGTCTGCCCAGTGCTTCTGCCGATCCTGTGCAACTGTGAGACGCTCCCTGATCAGTCTGACTTTCTCAGCTGAGTCTACCACCATCTCTGGCCCAAGTAAAGCTCTTTTGCCAACATCGTCCCAAGATAACGGCGTGCGACATCTCCGTCCATACAACGCCTCGAATGGGGTCATCTCGATGCTAGCCTAATAACTGTTGTTATAGGCAAACTCCACCAGATGCAAGTGATCCTCCCACGAACTGCCGAAGTCGAGTGCGCAAACCCGCAACATGTCCTCCAATATCTGAATGGTCCTCTCGGACTGCCCGTTCGTCTGTGGATGATAGGCAGTGCTGAACTTCAACTGTGATCCCAAGCTCAGCTGTAGACTCCTCCAAAAGTGTGATGTGAAGCGGCTGTCTCGATCTGAAATGATGCTAACTGGCACTCCATGGATCCTCACGATCTGACGCATATAGAGGTCTGCAAGCTTCTCGGTCGACAGCCCAACCTTGAACGGAATAAAATGAGCAGACTTCGTCAATCTGTCCACGATCACCCAAATAGCATCCTTGCCACTGGGAGTACGCGGCAATCCAGAGACGAAGTCCATAGTGATACGCTTCCACTTCCATTCCGGAATAGGTAAAGGCTGGAGTAATTCTGCTGGTCTCTGGCGCTCCGCATTGACTTACTGGCACACAAGGCATCTAGAAACAAATCTGGCAACCTCTCTCTTCATCCCATACCACCAAACATACTTTTGCAGATCCTTGTACATCTTGGAAGACCCAAGATGAATAGAATACTGCGACTGGTGGGCCTCCTGCATCACTTCCTTCCGCAGATCCTTGGACACACACAACTGGTTCCCGTGCCTCAAAGATCCGTCCTCTGCAATAGTGAAGTCGTCGAGCAATCCCGCCTCTGTCTGGCCTCTGAGACATCGAAGTCCCTTAACAAGAAACTGGGCCTCCTTGATCTTCTCTAGCAGTCCTGGCTGTATCTGTATATGCATCATCTGTCCTCCAAATCCTGGTAGAACAATCTCAATCCCAAGGCTCTCAAGGTCCTCCAGAAGATGTCGGTCCATAGTGAGATACATAGCAACAGGATATCGACTGAGAGCATCTGCTACCACATTCGCCTTCCCAGGGTGGTACTGCAGACTGATGTCGAAATCCTTCATGAGTTCCAGCCATCTGCCCTGCCTCATATTCAGCTCCTTCTAAGTAAAGACATACTTCAGGCTTTTGTGGTCCATGAAGATGTCTACTCTCTTCCCATATAAATAGTGCTTCCACAGTTTTAAGGCAAATATGACTGCTGTAAGCTCCAAGTCATGTGTGGGATAATTCTTCTCATGGGGCCTCAACTGTCTAGAAGCATAAGCTATGACCTTCTTGTTCTGCTCCAGCACACATCCCAAGCCTTTACCTGAACCATCGATGTAGATGACGAATCCTCCCGATCCAGATGGTAAAGCTAGAACTGGTGCTGTCGTGAGTCTTCTCTTTAATTCTTCAAATGCTGACTGGCAGGCGTCGCTCCAGATGAACTCCTCGTCCTTTCATATAAGCTTCGTCATAGGCTCTGCTATCTTGGCAAAGTCCTTCACAAACTTCCTGTAGTATCCTGCTAGCCCCAGAAAACTACGAATCTCAGCTACTGACTTGGGAGGTGCCCATGCTTCCACTGCTTCAATCTTCTTGGGATCCACAGAAATCCCCTCTCCAGTCACTACGTGCTCCAAAAACTCCACCCGGTCTAAGAAAAACTCATATTTTGAGAGTTTTCCGTACAGCTTCTCCTTCCTCAAAATCTCCACTACAATCCGTAGGTGCTCCACATGCTCCTCCTCGATCTTTGAATATATCAGAATGTCGTCAATGAAGACTACGACAAACTTGTCCAGATACTTGTGAAAAACCTTATTCATCAAGTTCATAAACACAGCTGGGGCATTGGTGAATCCAAACGGCATCACCAGGAACTCATACTGGCCGTATCGGGTGTTGAAGGCTGTCTTTAGGATATCCTGCTCCCGAACCTTCATCTGGTGGTATTCCGACCGAAGATCAATCTTGGAAAAGACCTTCGCTCCACTAAGCTGGTCAAACAGCTCATCAATCCGCGGGAAAGGGTATCTATTCTTGATGGTGATGTTGTTGAGTGTACGGTAATTGATGCACATCCTCACAGTCCTTTCCTTTTTGGGCACGAAGAGTACCGGTGCTCCCCAGGGTGAAGCACTGGACCGAATAAAACCATTGCCCTCCAGCTCATCAATCTGGGCCTTTAACTCTGCAGCTTCCTTTGGGTTGATCTTATAACAATGCTGGGACTTCGGTGCTGATCCGGGCAATAAGTCGATGCTGAACTCCACGTCTCGATCAGGAGGCAATCCTGGCAATTCTTCGGGAAAGACGTCAAGATACTCTGCAATAAGTGGATGCGGTAACTCCTGGTCTTCTGCAACAGCTCCGAAATAAACTTCCTCTGGCCTCTCTGTAACTCGCCTGCTGATCTCGAATGGTAGAACTCCTGGCGGGCTGAAGATTACCTTCCCCTCATGGCAGTCTATTACGACAAACTGCTCGCTCATCCAGTCGATGCCGAGGACTATATCAAATTCGGGCAGTGGCATCACTAGAAGTCAAGCCCTAATCTCCCTTCCAGCAATAGTGATAGGGCAGTCCACCATCTCACTCATTGGCACTATCCCTCCTCCTGTCATAATCTGACAGTTCCTCCTAGTGGGCTTGGGTGTGAAGCCGTGTCTATGTAGAAACTCATATGATACGAAGCTATATGTGGCTCCAAAATCAAACAATACAATGGCAGGAAAAGAATATAAAAGTATAGAACTTGTGATCACATCTAGAACTGCCTCATCCTCCTCAACTGCCGCCATGACGTAAGCACGTCCCTGCTGTGGTCCTCCCCTCTGCTGACGCTGTACAAACTGTTGCTGCTGAGTGGGTAAAGCCGGTCCCCTCTGTGGTGCAGCTGGTAGAGCTCTAGGTGGTGCAGGTGGTAGTGGTGGTCCTCCAGCTCCTCGAGGTCCTCCTGTCATACGAGCTGCAGCCTGTGGGCAGTCCCTCATCTGATGTGCGTCTGATCCGCCAAATAAGCAGAGTCCAAGCCTCTTGCGGCACTCGTCGAAGCGGTGTCCTGGCCGGTAACAGAATGTGCAAGTAACTGCTTACTGCAGCCTCTGATGCTGATACGCATGAGCTCTGGCTGGACGGTGATGCTGCTGTGTCGGCTGTTGAGGTCTCGCCCGAATCTGAGTCTGGACCCTCTTCGCTGGTGCCTGGAAACTGCTGCTGCCCACGTCTCGGTCCCTCTTCAGCCTTGGGTCAGCCTCCTTCTCTGCAGCCTGAGCAATCTTCAGGATGCTCGTATAGGTCGTCGCCTGACTAATCGCCACCGCGTACCACAGCTCCCTGGTGAGACCCTTCTTATATCTCCAAGCTCTGTCCTCCGACACTCTGACTAGGCTCTCCGCGAACCTGCTGAGCCTAGTAAACTCTGCAGTGTACTGTGCAACCGTCATCGTCCCCTGCTGCAGCGCCTCGAACTGCATCCTCAGCTCATTCCGCTCTACCTCTGGAAAGAACTTCTCCTTGAACAAAGTTTTAAAATCTGTCCAAGACACCTGGGGCTCCGTCAACTGGAGGTCCTCCCGGTACCAAGCTCTGGCCAAGTCGAAGAGTCGCATGCTAGCCACCGCCACCTTCTGGTCCTCTGAAATATGCACCATGTTCAAGGTCCTTTCTGCATTCTCCAGCCACTCATCCGCATAGATGATCCCCTCGTCACCCCAGAAGTCCATCGGGCAGAGGTTCTGGTACTCCTTGGTCGTCCCTGGTCTCAGTGCTCCTGGTGTTGGAACTGCTGCTAGAGCTGGTGCTGGAGCTGGTGCTGCCGGCTCTCTGGTCCTGAGTGCGTCGACGACAGTCGCTCTGAACTGCGCGGCCTGGTGATTCTGGGCCTCCAGAAAGTGCTGAAACATCGCCATCACCTGGGCGCCGTCAAACATCATCGTCGGGGGTAGCGACGGAAATATCGAAGGCGGTGGTGGAAGCTGATCTGTTGAAATATCCGGTGCAGCCTGCGACTCCGGAACTGCCTGCAACTTCGGGCTGATCTGCGGTCTTCCTCGTAGTGACCATCCTGCATAAAAAAAACTTTGTGATTGATAAAAACCTAACCTACCAGAAAATATAAATGTTTATATAATAACCATATGTACCCGATATACCCGATTTTCCTATGCTGTGATTCAAGTTTCCCTAGTGTAATCAAGTCCCGCAATAGTACACTAAGACCTAGGTACCATTAGGCTAGACCTGCATGGGCTACCACTAAAAACATGTCATGATCCGCTCCTGAATAATTGGACACGAGTCGGACACGCCCAGCCTTTGTCGTTAGACACAACAAAGTAAGCTGTACCAATTTAGGGAATTTAACCAGATAAATCATAAACAAGTATGAAATCACAGCATCTATAAATGTGTCCCCAAATCCAGAGTAAAGTTCAAGTATCAGAATTATTACATTCTAGCAAATGAAAGTAAGTCTACTAGTCTCAATACAGGAAAATATAAAATGCTAAAGGTAAGCTCTAGGCTTCTGCAGCCTCTAAGTCCAACACAGCTCCAGCTGGCTCAGCAATAATAGCAACATCCTGTCCATAATAGGTGTCGCACAGGGCCTCCAACTCACCTGCAATATATCCTATTCAGGAGCGGAGCAAATTACAGTTCTAGGTAATGAAACATGAATATGAACAGAGTACAGGAGTACAGGAAATGAAATACAGGAATGAACATAAAAGTACAGGAAATGAGTACAAGAACTATAGTACATGAATGTAAAGTACAGGAACATGTAAAGTACAGGAATGTAATGTACAGGAGATGAAACTATAATCCTGTAGTAACAGACATGATAAGTGCACAATATCGAAATACATCTAGTCCATGTGACCGGATGGGGTGAGTACATGCATAGGAGTACATGAATATGGTACGACTTAGGACCCGCGTGCACAGTACGAGGCCTAAGCTAGGCACGGGAATATATAGTAACCGGGATTGGTCACATGGCTAGTGTATTTCTCCACCCGACAATAGTAAGTACAAGAGCAAGGGTACAGGAATACAGAAGTACATGAATATCGTGCCATGACGTGTCACAAGAAAGGATACAAGAATGTAAATGTACAAAACCGTAGAAAAGTACTTGCCTGGCTCCGGAAAAGTACGGGTGAACAATGGAACTGGATATCCTCCTGTATTTAAATTATATTGGTACAAGTGGGTTAAAAACTAATCAAGACCTAAATTGGTGTTTTGTAGTTCTACTATCAATATTGATTTAACCCAAATATTAACTACTCAAAATTAAATTCTCTTACAATTATTCTCAAACCATTATTCCTATAATTAGTTAAAAGTTAATTATCAAATAGTTACCAAGTAAAAGGGCTTAAGCAACTTTACACACTTGATATATAGATATAGCTTATAATAATCTTAGATTAGATAACATACACTTATTGGTAAGTCAGCAAGTCTCACAATGCTAATTAAGTAATAATATTAATAAGAACATTTATCCTATTGACAATATCTAAATAAGATAAGATTTGCTTTTGGAAAAACTACATCTTAATTCAGTACACTATTAGCAGAATTTCTATGGAAGGGCTTAATACTCTCAATGGTAATAAGACATTACAACCAAACCTACTACTCCAGCATTTAAATTCCCAAGGATTAGTCTAAGTCTTGCCATATACCCATTCCAACATCATAATTCAAATTAAATCCCATGACTGTCAGCAACTGGATTTACAAAACTACTACAACTTGAGAACACTCAAATGTCTTCAGGACCCAACAATCTACACAACATCCTAATTTATTACACATAAAAAAATAATGCAGCAAATGGACTAAAAGCCCCCAGTCTCCCTGCCCATGGTCACCCAATATTACAATTAAAGTTTTATGAACAAAACTCCCAAACCCAGCTCCCTGGTTCACTCGCCAACGGTCACCAAAAGTTTGAATTTAGAAGCAGCAACAAACTCAACATCACACGATCAACCACGATCAACTTGGTTCAAGCTCGTATCCACCCCGACCTTACTGTCATCATTCAATGGTCACCGAACAGGACACGAACAACACGAACAACACGATCAGGACACAAACAACACGATCAGGACACGAACAAAGTCTTGGTCACGATCCGAACATCATTCAGAAGTAAACTCGAACACGCATCCAGAACGAATATAAAACATGCAAGAACATCACTGGAATTAACCCAAGCATCCATGTAATTGAGTAACAGTATTTGAAAGAAGGAAATTACCTGAAGGAGTTCACTCTGCAACAGGACACGAACTCAGCCAATCAGTGACAATCTGATCCGGAAGTTCTTCCAAACCACAGATCCAACCCAAATTTCTAAGAACAACTAAACTCAGAAAAATATAAGGATTGATCAACTACTGTCCAATTATCAAAAATTGAATTGAAAGAACACAGTTGATTGCTTACCAGGGGTCAAGGATCTGAACGAGAATAATTCCGAGTCGAACTTAAACCAAACAATCGGCTCTACAAAGTTCGTTGCTCGATTTCATGAGATCAAAGTAAAACCTAACATATGTGGTGAGGATGAAGGAATAGATCTGGTGATTCAAGTGCTAAAATAGGAGAAATCAATACACTCACCAGGATCGAAGAACTGAACGAAAATTAGCGGAGGCGACGATCTCATGCTCATGCAGCCATGAGGATCGACGGAGAAGAAGAATTGTCGCCGTCGAGAAAACGTACTGGAAGGTGCCGCCGCGGATGCGTCACTGTCGCCGAGGAAATCGTGGTCGTTGTCATCGCCGTCAGGATCGTCGTCGTCGTCACCGTCACTGGGTCGGAAATGGCTCGGTCGCCGCCACTGGGTCGGAACCCTAGGCCGCTGCTCGATGAGGAAAAGGGGGAGAAGCTCAGAAGAACGAGCTGGTGGAGAGAATGAGTTTTCTCTCTCCACCACAGAATATAAAAGGAGAAAAATATAAATTTTACACTTTACTCCCCCCGCCCTAAATTAATTACAGAATATCCCCCCCGCCAATGGGTTTTAATCACTAAAACCCCTTGCCTTTTCATTATTTCAGGAAATGTTTAAAAATCAGTTAGTAATTCACATGGTGGGCCCAAAGTTGTTATAACAACTTTTCAAATTTGAAAAGTGGTCCAAAATTAATTCCCTCCAAAACTAAATTACCAAAATTATAAATTAAAACTAATTTATTATTTTAAAGCTTATAATAACAATTATATAATTTTAGAATCAAATTTATTTATTTTTAAAAAACCGAGAAGTGGAGTTACAGCCACGGGGCAGCGCTGGAACGTGCGGTTCGGGGCCCGAGGGTTTGGAACAGGGGCGGCGCACGGCTTCGGTGTGGGGCGGAGCGCTGCGGAACTCGGGGCAGCGTTGGGGCGGAGCCGACAGGGCTCGGGGTCGGCCGAAAGCTCGGGGCACGGCGGAAAGGCGCTGGCCGGGCGGGCACGACGGGACTCGGGGGTCGCCGGAGAGGCGCTGGCCGGCGGGACAGCGCGCAGGGGGGTCTGGAAAGGTGGGCGGAGGTGAGGCTCCGGTCGGGGGCGGCTAGGGCACGACGGCCAAGCGGGGCTCGGGCTGGACGGGGCCGTCGGGAGATGCTGGTCGGGCGGGCGGAGGCCGCTGGGGGTCGAGCATTGGACGGATCGGAGGTGGGAGCGGCCTCGGGGAACGGCGCACGGCTAGGGCGGAGGTGGGTTCTGGCCGGAGCTTGGGGAAAGATGGGGAAGAAGTGAGATGGGGAAGGAGTTGGAAAAAAATTGAGAATGAAGGAGAGAGAGAGAGAGCTGGTGGTGGGTTTTTAAGAAAAAGAATAAGAAGGAGTGGAGGCAGAGAGAGTTATGTTGAGAGTTTGGGGGAACGGCCTGGTCGTAGGGAAGGCCATGTCGTGGGGGAAAAAGGTTTTTGGTTTTATTTTTTTAATAAAACTTATCAAACCAACCATATGTATACATATATATATTTTTTTTCATATATATGTATATATATATATATATATATATATATATATATATATAATATATATATATATATATAATATATATATATATATATATATATATATATATATATATATATATATATATATATATATAATTTTAGGTTTTTAATAGAAAATCTAAGGGTAGGTTCGCAAATCGGGGTCTGATGTTCGGACTCGGGGTCGGACCCCGGGCACGGGATCGGGACAGGGCACAATCAAAGATCCAATGATCATTTTAAAAAAATAGAATTTTCCTAACCGACTAATAATAATAATCAAAATAATAATAATAATAATAATAATAATAGAAAACTAAAATTCTTGCTGGAAGTCTAGGACTATGCTGACAAAACAAAATCTGACAATTATCCCAAAAATACAAAAATTTCAATTATCCAAAAATTCCAGAAAAACCAGGTTGCGGGTTTTACAACCTTCCCTCCTTAAAAAATTTTGTTCTCGAAATTAAAGGCAGGGTTAGGGGTAATTTACCTCAAGTTTCAAACAGATACGGATACTGCTTCCATATCTCATCTTCTCGCTCCCAGGCAGACTCGCCTGGAGAGTTGTGCCACCACATAACTCTGACTATCGACATGACAGAAATTCTGGTTCTTTTCTCTCCTCTGTCTAATATTGCCACTGGCTTCTCTGGCACTGTGAGGCCGGGTCCAATTTCCAACTCTGAATGGTCCAAGTGTGGCTCGGGTCCGGGATGTAGCGTCTCAGCTACGAAACATGGAAGTCGTTGTGGACGCCTTCGAGACTTGGGGGTAGAGCCACCCAATAAGCTACTTCTCTAATCCTGTTCAGTACTTCAAAAGGATCGATATACCTGGGGCTTAGCTTTCCTGCTCTGTCGAAACGGATGGTTCCTCTGGTAGGGGAGATCTTCACGAACACACTGTCTCCTTCTTTAAACTCCAACGGCCATCGGCTGCTATCTGCCCAATACTTCTGTCTGTCCTAGGCAATCCTGAGCTTGTCCCTAATCATCTTTACCTTCTCTGCTGTATCGGTCACCATTTCAGGTCCAAGCAATACCCTTTCTCCTACGTCGTCCCAAGCAAGTGGAGTGCGACAACGACGTCCATAACGTGCCTCGAATGGAGTCATACCGATACTAGCTTGGTAGTTGTTGTTGTAGGAGAACTCTACCAAGTGCAAATGGTCTTCCTAAGACCCTCCAAATTCCAAGACGTAAGATCTCAGCATGTCTTCTAGCGTCTGGATTGTTCTCTCCGATTGTCCGTCAGTCTGGGGATGGTAGGCGGTGCTGAACTTCAATTGTGTTCCCAAACTGTCGTGCAAGCTCTTCCAGAAGTGAGAGATGAATCTGGTATTCCTGTCAGATACGATACTTATCGGAACTCCATGAATTCGGTAGATATGCCGCATGTACAGTGCCGCCAACTTCTCGTTGGATAGACCCACCTTGAAAGGAATAAAGTGGGCTGACTTCGTTAGTCGGTCCACGATAACCCAAATGGCATCCTTTCCTCCTTGGGATCGTGGCAGTCCTGACACAAAGTCCATCGTCAAGTGTTTCCATTTCCACTCCGGGATGTCTAGCGGCTGCAACAGTCATGCTGGTCTCTGTCTGCTAGCTTTCCCTTATTGACAAATTAAGCATCTAGCTACATACCTGGATACGTCCTTCTTCATTCCATACCACCATACTATAGTACGCATATCCCGATACATTTTGTTAGCTCCTGGATGTATGGAATACTGCGACTGGTGTGCTTCTTACATCAGCTCGTTCATCAGTTCGCCAGTTGGTATGCAAAGTCTCGTACCGTGCTTCAGTGCTCCGTCGCTGGCGATTGAGAATCCTTCAAGTGTTCCTGCCAGTACTTGATCTATGAGCTTGCAAAGTGCCTCGTCTTAGAATTGTGTCTCCTTAACTCTGTCCATCAAACTTGAACGCACTTGCAACTGCATCATTGATGAATCAGCTCCTGGTACAATGGCTTCTCTTTCCAGTTTTTTCATTTCCTCTTCGGGCAGTACAATCTCCAGTCCAAGCTTTTCTATGTCCTCCAGCAAATTTTGTTCCTTGGTCAAGAATATCTCCATCGGGTATCAACTAAGTGCATCTGCAACAATATTTGCCTTACCCCGATGATACTGCAGGTTGATGTCGAAATCCTTCATCAGCTCCAGCCATCGTCTCTGTCGTATGTTCAGCTCCTTCTGAGTGAAAACATATTTAAGACTTTTGTGGTCTGTAAATATTTTCACTCTTTCTCCATAGAGGTAGTGCTTCCATAGCTTCAATGCAAATATAACCGCTGTAAGCTCCAAATCATGTGTGGGATAGTTCTTCTCATGAGTCCATAATTGCCTAGATGCGTAAGCAATTACTTTTTTGTGTTGTTGAAGAACGCAGCCCAATCCTTTACCGGAAGCATCACTGTATATTGAGAAACCGCCGGTACCTGAGGGTAGCACAAGTATCGGCGTCATTGTAAGTCTCTTCTTTAGTTCCTCAAATGCTGACTGGCAAGCTTTAGACCAAACAAATTCTTCGTTCTTCCTGGTGAGCTTCGTCATCGGCTCAACAATCCTGGATAAATCCTTTACAAATTTCTGGTAGTAGCCAGCTAAGCCCAAGAAACTTTTGATTTTTGCAACTGAACTTGGTGCAGTCCACTTCTCAGTAATAGCTATCTTCATTGGATCCACCGAAATTCCTTCTCATGTGACAACATGGCCTAGAAAATCCACTTTGTCTAAGAAAATTTCGTATTTAGATAGCTTACCATAGAGCTTCTCCTTCCTTAAAGTTCCCAGAACTTTCCTCAGGTGTTCTTCAAGCTCTTCTTCGGTCTTCGAGTAGATCAGAATGTCATCAATGAAGACAACAACAAACTGATCCAGGTATTCATGGAAGACCTTGTTCATAAGGTTCATGAATACTGCAGGGGCATTCGTCAGTCCAAACGGCATGACCAAAAATTCATATTGTCCATATTTGGTGTTGAACACCGTCTTTAGAATATCCTCCTTCCTAACCTTGATTTGATGGTAGCCAGACCTGAGATCTATCTTCGAAAATACCTTAGCTCCACTCAGTTGGTCAAACAGGTCATCGATCCGGGGCAGAGGGTACTTGTTCTTGATGGTGATGTTGTTCAGCGCCCGGTAATCAATGCACATCCGCACGGTTCCATCCTTCTTGGACACGAACAAAACTGGCACTCTCCAGGGTGAAGCTCCATCTTTGATAAATCCCTGGGCCTTCAGTTCGTCAATCTGGTCCTTCATCTCCTTTGCCTCATTGGGGTTGACTCTGTAGTATCCTCGAAAAATAGGGGAAGAGCCGGGAACTAGGTCGATGGTGAATTCCATACCTCGGTCTGGCAGCAATCCCGGAAGACTATCTGGAAAGACGTCCATGAATTCCGTTATGATAGGGTAAGGAGGCCCGGGTTCTTCGGTGATAGAGGAGTAGGTAACACTCTTCATATCTTCCGGAGCTCGAGAGATTTCAAACTCCGGTTCTCCTGGTGGGCTGAAGATTACACATCATTTGTGACAATCTATCAACGCATGATGCTCACTTAACCAGTCCATCCCTAGGACTATATTATAGTTGGGTAAGGGCATCACAAGTAAGGGTGCTAAGAATTTGTGGTCTGAGATATTTATGGGGCAGTTACATGTCTCGGTGATAGGTATGGGTCCACCACCGGTCATAACTCGACTTATCAACTTGCTAAATCCCGTAACTAGGTGGTGTACAGAAATGAACTTTGATGATATAAAACTGTGTGATGCACCCGAATCAAATAATGCTAGAGCAGGATGTGAAAACACGTAAATGGAACTTGTGATGACATCAGCGGTGGGTTCCTGCTCTGGTTCTTGCTCGTCTGCTGCTAGGACAAAAGCTCGCCCGGTCTTCTGCTGATGTTGCCCGAACCGTTGTTGCTGAGTGGGTAGAGGAGCTCTTTGCTGAGTTGTGCCGGTCCGGGTGAATGCTGTGGGGCAGTCCCTCCCTCACTTGGTGGGTGGCAGATCCACAAACTAGGCAGTGTCCCAGTTTCTTCATGCAGATGTTCACCTGATGTCCTGGCCTCTTACAGAAGTTGCAGACAGAGATCTGCTTCTGAGGCGCTCTGTCACTGGTCCTTGCCTGATGGTGGTGCTGCTGGTGGTGAGAAGGCCTGTTGTTGTTGTGGTTGGACCTCTTCTGGTTACCCTGGAAGTTGCTAGTTCCAGGATACTCCCTTTTTCAATGAGAAGGCTGGCTCTTCTCCACATCCTGGGCTCGTATCAGAATCTCCTCGTACGTTTTAGCGCCGCCTGCGATCACAGAGGTGCGAATATCTTCCCTTAGTCCATACCTGAATCTTTCAGCACGATCCGCGGGATCAGCAACCAAGTTCTTGGCAAAGCGGCTAAGTCGGCCGAACTCTGCCGCATACTCTCCAACCGTCATGTTCCCTTGCTTCAGATCCTAGAACTATCTTTCCATCTCCCGCAACTCTGATGTTGGAAAGAACTTCCTGCGGAACAACCTTTTGAAGGTTTAGTACCCCGTCCCGCTCAGTCAATCGGAGGAATAGGAACGCCGATGGCATTCAGACTTAGCCTTACAACGGCTGCTCGAAGACATTGCTCGGTCGAGGCGACCGCTCGCTCAGGTGGGATAGTTTCGGTGAACTCGTCTCATCTTTGCCTTCACATAATAAATCGCATGTTTTCAACTTGCATAAGTAGGCTTAATAATAAAAGGTATGAATCCACATAGCTAAAGGGAGTAATCCCGACGGGTCGAATTGAGATAGAATATGGAAAGGTCCAATGGTCGGCTTAGAGTTGGTGTACGGCGTGCTTTGAAAATGACACTCGATCCTTCGTCCCGTGGCTTGGAAGAAGGAACGTTGGTCTTCGACACAAAACTATGAACTTGCCTAAGTCATAGGCGTCGCCCGCGTAAATGCTCGATAAAGCATGCACGCTTCTACTGCGCAAGGCTTGGCATAGCCTTTGCTCGTCCCTCGGGTTAAGTTGTAGGCTTGAGTAAGTTAGGCAAAGTTATGCCGGTCGACCTAAGTCATTCCAAGTGCTGTCCCGCTCATTCTGCGGTTGTCAAGTTAAATAGTCCTACGATCCCAAGGCCCGTCATATGAGGTATAACTTGGGCGATAGTGTTACGTAGAACACGAGTCGATTTAAGACACGAGCCACGGTTGGTTCAGTGGAAAGTTAGCCACGGTCTGTCGATACTTAAGGAAATACGTTATGTTCAAGTTAAGTTGAAAGGCTATGTAGTAGCCGTTCTCTGAGTTCAAAGAATGTTAAGTCTAAGCAATGGTTAGTCATCGAGAGAAAATATGTCGGAACTATAGTTCAGTCGCCGAGGCAACCCTAGTTTGGGCTCTGCAAAGGAAGTATGAAAAGTGGAAGAAGTAAAGCAAAGGAACTAAGTGATGATGATGAGACCATACAATTATGTTAAGTCTAGAAGTTAGCGTAGGCACATGGTCATGGATAACTTGTCAACAAGGGCAATGGTTTCTTCGAACGGCAACCCGGGGCCACGGGACCGACTCGGCCTAGGAAGAAACAGGTTATAGCCGAGCTGGTTTGAAGCAACCGGTAATACGGGGACTTGCATCGGAGCTTGCTACTTGCGGTGTAAGGATCCCGTTTATCAGGCTATGTCCAGGATGGCTAGTTAATGCTAGTGACCTTTCATATAGATGTGTCGGCACGGGCGGCAATCTACGTGTGTGCCTTTGGATTGAGTTGAGTTGAATGTGTATGCAGTTAGAAGACACAATGTTTGGGCCTAAGATTTGGCTACAACGAAGGCGACGTGCTTCGGTACGGGATGTGGCGTCGAGTATTAAGTCGTTGGCATAGAGTTACATTGGTTAGATTTTGGCTGTTACGAGTTAAGTCGAGAAGGGTTGTAGGGCAAAGTTAGGTGAAGTTACGTTGAGTTGCTGGGCACGACCTCGAAATGTGAGGCACGGCCGCGTTGTCGACACTAAAGTGTAGGCAAGACAAAGCGAGGAGGCACCGCCTCAGAGATATTGAAGCACGAATCAAGTTTATGGCACGACCGAGTCATTACGTCACAGAGTATGGCACGAAAGACAAGTATGAGTCGGTGCGTTGACAATGCAAGCACGAAAAAGGTCTAGAGGTAAGAAAATAGAGTCTATCGTGTAGTTGCGTCCCTGATTATGGCCGTAAGGCAAATACGACTTGATAGGTTAACGTTGTTGGCACGAGAAGGGTCTAGAGGCATGGTATGAGTAACGTTGTTGTTGCAAGCACGGGATGGTCTTCAGACACAAAATAGGCCAAGGCGTCGGTCCTAAAACTGATCCTAAGGCAAGAGAAGAAAGACAATTGATAAGAAAGGACTATGTTGCACAAAGTAAATCAAACATGTTAGTTTTGTATGGGTGGACGAGGAGCTCATTCCACCAGTACAGTTGAGTACTGACACCCATACAGTTTTTATGTGCAGGCACAGGTAGAAGCTCGTGGCACGGAGCTCGCTTGAATGCGTCGAGGTACAGAGTTTCTTGGCGATTCGAAGCATACGGCCGCATGGAGTTAAGACTTATACGGGACATAATGTGTGGACATCGCCTTCCGAAGCTTTTGCTGGCTCAAACATTGTATCGAGAGATGAGAGAGAGCAGAGTGACTTGTAAAATAGGAAAAAAGTGAGCACGAGAGACTTGTAATCATGGCTTGTGCCTATTGTAATATGATTGTTCAATATCAATAAAGAGTTCTTTTGAATAACTTGTGTTTTGATTTTAAATTCTGCTGCATGTTCAATGTTTCTGCTTGGGACTTCTGTGCGACGACCCCGTCGCCGTCGATGTAATCGGTCGTTATGAAACTACCTTGCACGAGCGCAATCTAGGCTCGTGCGGCATCACGCATTCGCGAGGACGATCGCTCCTACGGGAGCGGGGCGTGACAGAAGGTGTCCCAGTCAAGCTGTTTGTCCTGGAGTTGGGGTTCATTCCGATACCAGGTGCTTGCTACATCTCGCAGCTGGTGTAAAACCCGCAATTTTGGTTTATTAGAATTTCTGGATTATTAGACTACTAGTTTAGATTAGGAATATTATTATTATTATTACTATTATTATTTTAGTCGGATCAGAGAAATAATTATTTCAAATAAAATTAATTAGATTTTTTTATTGTGGCCCAGTCCCGATTCCGTATCCGGAGTCCGACCCCGAGCTGAACCCGAATCCCGTCTTCCGATCCTTCCTCTGAACATTTTTTTTATTACATGGAACTTATATATCAATATATTATATATATTAGTTGGAGTAATAAATTAAAAAAACAAAAAACAAAAACCCAACTTTTCCCACGACCTGGCCTTCCCCCACGACCAGGTCGTTTCCCCCATTTTTCTCCAGCTCCCTCTCTCCCTCTACTCATTCTCCTTCCTTTTCTTTAAAAACCCACTCCCTCCCTCTCTCACTAAAGTATTAGCACCATTTCACTACCACCCAGAACTCCCGCTCTCACTTCATTCCCATTCCCCCCAAAAATTTCCCCGGCGACCCCCGAATCAGCCGCGCGCCCCGCCTTCCGAGGCCGCGCCCTACCTCGCCTTCCCCGGCGACCCCGAACTGTCACGACCTGCACCCACTGTGAGGGTACAAAAACGTAACAACGCCTAGCCTACACCGCAGTGTCGGCGGTAGAACGCTGTCCTTGGTCACAACATCTAACAATATAAGCTAAGCAGTTTATACTCCCCGAGTGGGGGTGACATAGCAGAAAGTAAACTCAATCACAACTAAGGAAGAAGAAGCACGATATGATAAAGAACTCAAGGAAAATACAGATGATCAATAGTCTAAGATAATATCTCAGCAGATATCCAGAGTACAAGGTCTCAGCTACTGAATATGAAAGAATATACAACCCAGATCTCAAAGACAGAAATAAAGTCTATCTACTAGTCTCAAGACAACATAAATAAGATAAGGCCTAACTAAGCTAGTCTAGGCAGTAGGGTAAAGTCGTCAGCTAGAGCTGTCCTGCAGAAGGTATCCGCACAGGCCTCCTCCTCGTCCTCTGTAATATTTTCAACAGGTCCAGTCAGGACAGGAGCGAGCACAATACATCTCAACAGTTCATAGCAGGTTAGAAAATATAATCATGCAGTAAAGTAAGATATAGATACTGAAGAAATGCAGTATGTAAACAGCGAGAGAGAAATGTAATAGAAGTATCTACTATAAGTAAAGAGCTACCAGTGACTAGTGATTTAAAGTACAAAGTCGACATGTGAACGGCTTGATTTGCACATGGCTATACTAAAGAGGCGTACATGGCTATTCTACTTTGGAATTGTTCACATGGCTATTTATACTCTCCCGTACCCCCAATCAGTACACAAGGATCCAACCAGGTTATGTTATAAATCAATGTAACGGCCTCTGAAGGGTGGTACATAGTAGTCCCATAAATAGGAATTCTGGGAAACCCAATAAATGGGATAAGGATTCAAAGAAGACTCTGTGATCATAAGAGTATATGTCACAAGTGATCAAAGAGCCAAAGAAGCATAGTGATACGCCATGTAAGTGAAACGCACAGAACATAGAGTACCCGATGCTCCCTGAAGGGATAACATCTCAAGAAGGGATCCATATAGTACTCATCCGTGTGACCAACGTGACAGTATCAAGTAACGTAATTTAATGCAGAAAAAAAATTCTAAGCAGGATATGAAATGATCAGAGAATGTACTCGCCTGTATCTGAATGTCCGGATAAAATGTACTGTCCGAGAAGAGGTGTATGGCTCCTAATCAGAACAGCACAAGTCACAACCAGTCTAAAATGATAACAAGATACAATTTAATGCATTCTAAATGAATCTAGGTCAATCTAGGCCAAAGTCAACTCTTGGTCAACTCTGGTCAACCCTAGAAGTCAAACTGGGTCAACTATGGTCAAACTAGGTCTAACAAGTCTAATTAGTCTGTTCTAGGCCTAATCAAGACTAAACAAGTCTATCTAGACTCTATACTGACACACAGATACACCCATAGGCTAAGAGCCTAGGCTATAGGCTATACTATGCCTATAATATATATTACATAACACATGACAATATTCAAATCTAAAATACAACACATATTGATATATTATAATCTAATATAGAATTACACATATTGATATATAATATAATATAGAATACACTAGCATATAGGCTACCTATATTCATATCACACATATATTTTATATATCCATATATGATATGGTAACACACATTAGCACATAGGTACCTATAGTATATCACACCATATAGGATACCTAAAAATGGACCCTCACATACTCATAAGCATAGTAAAAAAAGGAAATGAATGTGTTTGTGTGTGTGTGAAACAAGAGAGTGTGTGGTGTACATGTGTGTGTGTGTGAAAGAGTGTGGCATGGCAAATCAGTGTGAAGTCTGGAAAATATCAGTGAGGGGTTAACATTGTGTGAGACATGAGGGTTCAATGTGTGTAGTGTCAAAGGAAATTAGGGAATACATGTGTGTGTACAAAATTTAGGGTGTGAGTGATACATGTGTATGTCAGTATCAAGAAAACAGGGCCTGTGTTCAGTGAGGTGTCAAGTGAGTGTGAGACATGAGACACTTGTGTGTGTATCATGTAGGAACAGTGGGTGTGAGGAGAGTTTTTAGGGAAAATAGGAAACTGTGTGTTAGACATGTCATGAGGAAAAATCAGTGAACAATGTTCATATATAGCAGTAAAGTGACAGGAAAACATAACTCAGATTTATGGGAATTCATCTCAGTTTATAGAAGTAACCTCAGGTATATAGAATTAAAGAATTCAAACCCAGTTGCATAATTCGATCCTATCTAAATCAAAGTCTAAAGAATATAAATTGAATCATTGAATCAGTTAACAATTGAATGAGTCATTTCCATTTCAGTTCCGTAGGGGAAGAACCCAATCCAAAACAGTCAACTCTGTGCTAATTTAACAATGTAAAATTATGAGCCCCTATTTTTCAAAAAAATTAATTAATTAGTGTTAATTATTTATTAATGACATATTTAGCCTTAATAATATTTATTATGATTTTTAGGAATTTTTCTAGAATTTTTAAATGAATTTTAAATGAGTTTTAAATACAAAAATATCATTTTGTAATAATTAGAATTGTTTTTATATCAAACTGCAATTTATTAAATTATTTTAATATATGTTTGTAATTTTCTGAATTGTTTAGAAGTCATTTTGTAATTAATTAAATGTTCTAATTGCGGAATGCAAATTCTTATTTGCATTTACCTACTGATAGGGCCTGTGTGCAATTTCCTAAACTACGGGGGCCTAATTGTAAGTCCTAATCTACCCACCCCCGACGACCAGGCTGCCCCCGACTTCCCGACGACCGTCGACTCGACTGCCCCCGCCATTTTCGGCTAGCACGATGCCCCCGACCGACTATGACCCCCTATAAATAACCCCCTCACTGTCCACGACCGACCACCACCACCGTCGACGACCACAGACCCCCTTTTCTTCCCCGACAGCCCCAAACCCTAACCCGAACTCCGGTGAACCCAGATCCACCCCCACAGCGAACGTCACCGCCCCCAACCACCACCGACGTGTTCGCCCCGACGAGTTACGCCCAGCGCCACCCAAGCGCCGCCTCGCCGACGCTTCCTTCGCCGTCCAGCGCGTTCGAAACTCCCCCGACTCGCCGGACACGTAAGTGGCAAGTGTCAAAACGTGTCGTGCGTGTCGTAATCGACCCGGACACCTAGACTCTTGTGTCCCTAACTGTCCGGACACAGGATTGTTATTATTATTTTTTATATATAATTAATACTAATACCTAAATAAAATAAACCAGAGACCTAATCCTAACACGAGCCACGGGCTGACCCCCTGGCCAGCCCGACCGAGTCTGAGAACTCGGCTCAGTGGCCCGAGTTCGAGCCCCCCCTTGCTGTTTCTATTTCTTTTTCTTTTCCTTTTTCTTTTTTTTTGTTATTTATATATATATATATATATATATATATATATATATATATATATATATATATATATATATATGTATATACATGTATTTATATATATATATGTATTATTATATATACTGTATAATATATATATATATATATATATATACTGTATATTATACAGTATAATATATACTGTATAATATATATATATATATATAATATATATATATATATATATATATATAAATATATATATATATATATATATATATATATATATATATATATATATATATATATATTATAATAAAGTACTAAATATAATATATATATATATATATATATATATATAATATATATATATATATATATATATATATATATATATATATATATATATTATATATATATATATATATATATATATATATATATATATATATATATATTATATTTAGTACTTTATTATAATATGTATGTATATATATGTATATATATATGTATTTATGTACATATATGTATATATGTATATATGTTCATGTGTATATATATAAAATATATATATATATATATATATATATATATATATATATATATATATATATATATATATATATATATATATATATATATATATATATATATATATATATATATATATATATTATATATATACTATTATATATATGTATACAATATTTGTATATATATATACTTTATAGTTAAGTATTTTCTTATATATATATATATATATATATATATATATATATATATATATATATATGTATTTTTAACATATGTATGTATATATCCATTATGTAAATATCTATATATATTTATATGTATATATAAATATTGTAGATACGTATTTTGTATATGTATTTCACTCAACCTAGTGTAAATTATTATTATGTAAATATTACTTGTCATATTTATATGACCATTATGTATAATTTTGCCCTATTAAAATATTAGCATTTATTATGTATTTTTACGTCTTTATATTTTTTTGTGTATTTAAATTACTGCAACCATTTGGTGTCCAAGCCTAGCATGGGTTTTTGGGCCCAAATATGTTTTCACACATTGAAGACCTGTACAAGTCATATTGGACTTGATTCATGGCCTTGGGTCCTGTATTTGAACTTTAGTTCAAACTATGTACATGGACAAAATACGCAGATAATTAATTATTTAATTTTAGATTGTGTGCAATGCTGTTTTTGAATTTCTAAAAATACTTAAATTGCTGTTAAAATTCTAGAAAAATAGTATTTAGATACTATGTTAATTTAGCTAATTTAGTATAATTTTTATAGTATTTAATTTACAGTTTTGCCATCATTTTGGCATATGAAACCAGAACTCATTTTCTGGGTACTTTGGAAAACTGATTTTTATAAAATACTTGTACTGGTTAATAAATTCCAGAAAAATTATAATAAATTTTTATAATTAACAAGGATCATTTTAGTACTTTATTTTATATAAAATTAAGCTTTTTGTCTATCTCAAAAATTGTTGAAACACAATGTTCATTTGATTTATTTATTAAATAATTACGACTTGCAACTTTTTGTGTTATTTTGAGTTTTAGTCGTTTTTGAACCTCACCCCTCACTAGTGTAAAGACCCTAGAAAGTTAGTTATAGTAGTGTGTCACCCCACATTGGTCTCCTATGCTAAAGTCATCATTTTGGCTAGGTGCCCAGTCACAAGTCGTGTTGCACCAAATAGTGTCCTAGTGTTTTAGCTTAGTGTAAAAACTAAGTTTATGTATTTATTTCTACAGTGACGAGTTACCAGACATCTATAGCACTTTTATCGCAGCTTGTTTTGCTTTGCTTTGCTAGAGGCAAGTACTCTCTACAAACTTTACATACTGTTACATAAATGAACTGCAAATCCAACCATGTTAAATACTGATCCTTGGGGTAGCAAGTTAAATCTTCACATATTGTACTTTCAGTTACTACCATGCTTAGAACAGTCTTTATGTATCTCTCACATGATTAGAATATGGGTTATGGGGAAACTGACAGTTGAGTACGTGATCATGCCCCTTACAGTAGCGAGCGAGGTCGCATTTATATGCATACCTTGCCGCAGGCCATTATCCAGCATTTTTGTACGGATGTACACCTATGCTTGTAGACTTGTACGTATGTACATTTTATTTACATGTACCACAGTACATTGTACACCTATTGATGATCGCGTACCTGCTACAGTTTTAAACATTACATATACATCTGTCTCTATGACATATGTGTCCTTGCCATGATAGATTATGTGATGCCATGTTTCCAGTTATTCCTCTTATGTTTATTTCCATGTTTCATATGCTAGTTTGTTAGAATCAGTACTTGCTCCCGTCCTGACAGGATAACGTTGTAGGTATCCTTACTGAGGAGGAGTTACTCTGCGACTCATATTATAGAGATACTGTCGAGGACCCGGCTTTGCTTTACGAGGATGTACCTGCGGGAAAACTCGCCTAGTTTGCGTAGTCACTTGGGTTACTTAGTGTAGTCATGTATTAGACTACGTATTTTGTAACTGGACATGTATCCAGTTTTACATTTCAGACTTGTACTTTGGACACTTTACTATATGAGACGACTTTTGTGTTTGGAGCATTTATGACTTTTATTCACTTATAGAACTGTTAGCACATTTAGTCTTATCTTGTTATCTCTAGAACAGCTTACTGCGTTTTATCCCAAACGCAGGCTGGACGTGACTCGGTCCGGCCCAACAATTTAGGTAGCGGGTCGTGACATGTTTTTAGTGGTGGCCCATGCAGGTCCAGACTAAATTGCTTGGTTACGTTATTGTACCAAGCATACCTGCAATTAGGAACTTAAGGTAATTAGACAACATTAGGAATGACGCTTAGAACACCTAGAGGAATGCTAGGATTGCAACATAGGAAATACATCACATGCTTGCTATTATAATTAGATTTTCTTGCCTATGATTGCTTACTTTAAATAAGTCCTTATAAGTCCTTTTTATTGTAATTAGATGGTGCTTACTCGTTCATCCCAGTATGTCACACCTGAGAATGGCGCACTCCATATCCAGTCAGCTGACCAGTTGACTGATACACCCCCACCTCCACCTACCACATTCCCCCACTCCACAGATCCACAAACCCAGATGCCTCCACCACCTTCCACATCACAGGCCCAGCAGGACCGAATACTTCCACCACCCCCTATCACTATACCTACCCAGGCTTCCGTCACACTCGATGGAAACCAGCTGCTCACTATGATCCAAGGGTTCCTAACAACGCATCAGGAGCAGACTACCCTACTCCGCCAGAGCATGGAGCGTTCTGAGGAACGTATCGTGGTCCCACCACCTGTAGAGCCACGGCAGAGAGCGGGGACGATCAAGGACTTCATGGGTCTGAATCCCAAGGAGTTCTCAGGGACTGAGGGCATAGTAGTAGCAGATGACTGGCTAGACTCGGTAGAGAGGAAGCTCCTTGGAGTTAGGATGCCGGGTGACCTCCAGGTCGAGGCAGCAGGATTTCTGCTGATAGACTTGGTAAGAGTCTGGTTCCGGAATGAGCTATTGTTTGCGAGAGGGGGAGCCACTTGGGATCAGTTCAAGACCCAATTCAAGAAGAAATTCTTCTCGACCACTGCTAGAGTAGCCATGGGGCTACGATTCCAGAACATCCAGCAGGAGAACCGTTCTGTTGATGAGTATGCGGCAGAGTTTAGTCGACTGAGCCGTTTTGCTCCTAGTCTGGTTGTAGATCTAGAGGAGATGACCCGTAGGTTTTGCCATGGTCTAGTTCCAAACATCGGCATTCTTATAGTGGCGAACGGTACGACTGACTATTACCAGAGCCTAGAGTTGGCCCAGAGCATTGAGGAGCGTCTTCTGTCTAGCAAGAGGCCGACTTTTGTACATCATGAGGGACCGTCCAAGCGTCAGGCTTTCCAGCAGAGGGCACCGATGCCGCCCCATCAGACTTACCGTCCCCCTACATCACATCACCCGACCCCGCCAGTTAGAGCCTCGGGACCCCGACATCAGCAGCAGCAGCAGAGGGGAGCTATATGTACTTTCTACGGAAGACCAGGGCACGACTACTCCATCTGCAGAAAGAGGTTGAAGCAGTGCTTGGTTTGTGGGTCTGCCACCCATCAGATTCGGGACTGCCCAGCAGCCAAGGGACCTAGAGGACCACTTCCGACTCAGCAGTAGAGGTTTGGGCAGCATCTGCAGCAGCAGAAGGGACCTCAGGGGAAGGTTTATAGCCTAGCCCTTGAGCCGGAGCCGGAGCAGGTTTCGGAGCCAGATTACTTAGCTGACGTCATCACAGGTCATGTTTATTTGTATACTTTTCTAGCTCTATGTTTGTTTGATTCTGGTGCATCTCATAGCTTCCTATCATTAGAGTTTATGCATAAACACCATCTAGTAGCTACACCTACTGCGAAGATTAGTAGAGTGATGACGGGAGGAGGACCAGTACCTATTAGAGCTATCTATAGATGTTCTATTTTTATAGCCGGAAGAGAGTTCAGGGGACGATTCTTTGTGATGCCACTCCCCGGTTATGATATCATATTGGGGATGGACTGGCTTAGCTATGTCCATGCATCTATAGATTGTCATGAGGGTAGTATTTTGTTCAGTCCCCCAGGCACAGCACCATTCAGTGTCAGGAGGACAGGGCCGGAGATCAGCCTAGAGCCGAACTGTTGTGCGACAGTTGGGGACGTAGCACCGCCACACCCTATCATTAGAGAGTTTATGGATGTATTCCCAGAGGATCTTCCAGGACTTCCGTCTGATAGAGATGTGGAGTTCACCATAGATTTAGTGCCGGGTTCATCACCAGTATCCCGGACTTGCTATAGAGTGAATCCCAAGGAGGCCATAGAGATGAAAGAGCAGATTCATGAACTGTTGAAAAAGGGTTTCATTCGATCCAGTGCTTCTCCATGGGGAGCGCCAGTGCTCTTTGTGCCTAAGAAGGATGGTACAGTCCGGTTGTGTATTGACTACCGGGCGTTGAATGCCATCACCATCAAGAACAAATATCCTCTGCCCAGGATAGATGATTTGTTCGACCAATTGAGTGGGGCGAAGGTGTTTTCCAGGATAGACTTGAGATCCGGGTACTACCAGGTGAAGGTCAGGGCAGCAGACATCCAGAAGATGGCGTTCAACACGAAGTTCGGGCAGTACGAGTTTCTGGTGATACCATTTGGTCTCACAAATATGCCAGCTGTCTTTATGAATTTGATGAATAAGACATTCCACCAGTATCTGGATAAGTTCGTCGTAGTGTTTATCGACGACATCCTGATATACTTGAAGACGTCGGAGGAGCAGGCAGAGCACTTACGGATAGTTTTGGGGATTCTGAGGCAGGAGAGATTGTTTGCCAAATTGCCGAAGTGCGAGTTCTTTTTAAACCGAGTGGAGTTTCTCGGCCATGTAGTTACTGGAGATGGAATCTCGGTGGATCCCAGGAAGATTATTGCAGTTGAGACATGGAAGGCTCCGACGTCAGTTTCATAGATCAGAAGCTTTCTAGGCTTAGCAGGCTATTATAGAAAGTTCATCCAGGACTTTGCTAGGATAGCTGAACCCATGACGAAGCTGACGCGGAAGGACGCAGAGTACATTTGGTCAGAGGACTGCCAGGAAGCGTTCAAGGAGCTGAAGAGGAGGCTGACGACCGCTCCAGTTCTGACTTTACCTTCAGGTTCTGGAGGTTTCACCATATACAGCGATGCTTCTGGAAAGGGGCTAGGATGTGTCCTACAGCAGCATGGGAAAGTGATTGCTTATGCATCTAGGCAATTGCGGACTCATGAGCAGAATTATCCTACCCATGACCTAGAGTTAGCTGCGATGATCTTTGCACTCAAGTTATGGAAACATTACTTATACGGAGAGCGTGTGAAAATCTTTACTGACCACAAAAGCTTGAAGTATGTGTTCACGCAGAAAGAGCTGAACATGAGGCAAAGACGATGGTTGGAGTTGATGAAAGACTTCGACATCGATTTACTGTATCACCCCGGAAAGGCAAATGTGGTGGCGGATGCGCTGAGCAGGCATCCGATGGCATGGTATATGATGATAGATCGGTATTTGTAGGAGGATCTGGAGAAGCTCGGTATCGAGCTAGTTCGGCTAGGATCAGTGATACAGATGATGGCACTTGACATTCAGTCAGGTTTGATGGAGCAAATCCGGGAGGCACAGTCTACAGATGAGCGCCTTCACAGACTTCGAGCCCAGGCTTTAGCTAGATTGCTGGATGACTTCACTATAGCAGAGGATGGATCCTTGAGGCATGGCAGCCGATTGTGCGTGCCGAAGGGAGAGCTGGTAGAGGTAGTCTTGCAGGAGGCGTACCAATCGAGATATTCTATTCACCCTGGTGCTAACAAGATGTACCGTGACTTGTGGGAACATCTTTGGTGGCACGGGATGAAGAGGGATGTATTGCGTTTCATCTCGAGATGCCTAGTTTGCTAGCAGGTCAAGGCGGAGCGCTAGAGGCCAGCTAGTTTTTGCAGCCGTTACCCATTCCCGAGTGGAAGTGGGAACATATTACGATGGACTTCGTCTCAGGGCTTCCTCGTTCCCAAGGAGGGAAGGATGCCATTTGGGTCATCGTGGACAGGCTGACGAAGTGTGGGCACTTCATACCCTTCAAGGCGGGGCTTTCCACCGAGAAGTTGGCGGAGCTATACATGCAGCAGATAGTTCGCCTACACGGAGTGCCAGTAAGCATCATGTCGGACAGAGACAGCAGATTCACGTCCCACTATTGGAGGAGCTTGCAGAAGGAGTTGGGCAGTAGGCTCAAGTTCAGTACGGCGTACCACCCGCAGACAGATGGACAGTCCGAAAGGACGATACAGACACTGGAGGATATGCTGAGGACCTGCGTGCTGGACTTTGGAGGATCTTGGGAGAGCCATCTGCACTTGGTTGTAGGTCCTAAAAAATCAAGTTGCACCCTTCAACAAAGTCATGAAAATCAAGAAATACATCTTTCAAATGAATGGCGTAGAAGTCAGATTGTGCATCATCCAGATTGCGCAGACTGGACTGCGCACACTCTCAAGTGCGCAAGCTGACGTGGCCATGTCATCATCAAATCTTCTGACAACTGACAGCACAAAGAACGAGGAGACTGTTCGTTTATTGCGCCACACAACGCTCGAGGATAGCTGTAAATGCAGCGCAATCTGCCGGGCTTTCTGCTGCGCCATCTATTCCAGCGCAATCTGAAGTTAGCACAATTCATGTGGCGTACTTCATCATGATAACTGACAAATGTACACATGGCATTCATGCCATCAATTGCTCATTACGTGGCAACCGTCTGTACACGATCATGTACATTTCAATCAAATGATGCCATGTGTCTAAGACAGTTGGCCCACGATCAGACAACTGCCTGCGCAGTCTAATGCTGTGCAATCCAGTGCGCGCAATCCAACTTGCGCTATTCAGAATAACTAAAAGTTAGTTATTTCCAGAACTCTATAAATAGAGTTTCAAGTCTTCATTCCAGGGATCAGACATAAAGTTCAGAAATATCAGAGAGTTCAGGAGTTCTTGTCCAAGTGCTGCTGCATTCTTCCGAGGCTATCGCCTTCAAATTCAGAGGCTACCGTCTTCAAAGTTCACATCGTCCAAGGGATAAAGCAATCGTCATCTAGATTGGATTCCTACAGTTGTACTTTTCCAGAATTCTTGTAATCTTCTTTACAAAGTTTGTTGAAATAAAGATCAACTTTTGTTTTTGCAAACAAAATGGCGACTCTGCTGGGGACGACTTTCTCCTCCGACGAGGAAGTGACAACTCAATGTGACGTTGCGTCTATCGGAAAGACGCAGAAGATGCTGGTTGTGAAGGTCAACCAGACGGCCTACGAAGCCATGATCAACTCCAGGACCACTCCTCGTACTGCGACAACTTCTGCCACAAGCAAAGTGCTCCCAGTGTGGGTCCCCAAGACTGCTGTGCAGTCTGTTGATTCTGTCACCAAGACTGCTGCGCAGTCTAATGTCTCTGCGGCTAAGACTGTTGCACAGTCTGTTGTCTCTGCTGTTGCACAATCAGCCTCTACTACTCATGCGCAGTCTGCTGTTGCCAGTGCACAAACCACTTCATATGCTGTCATGTCAAAGTGCAAGACTCCTGTTCCTCTGGCCCAGTTGGCAGCAACTTTGCCTGCGCAGTCCACTACTCCAGTAACCAAAGTGCAACCCAATCACTTTGATAACAAGTCTCCTGCTGCACAAACCACTGAGACTGTGGCCAGAAGACATTCTGCCAGAACTCCTCATGCGTAATCTGCCAGTGCGCCATCAACCCATGCGCAAGCTATGCCTACGCAATCCAAGAGAGACAGCCCTTTGGCTAATCTCTCCTCTTCTCACAATAAGAGGAAAAGCTCTGCTCCTCCTCTCAAGTACCCTGTTGCTCCTGCGCAATCCACTCGGGGTAGTCTTTTGGCTATTCCTCCTCCTCCCCAAAACAAAGGAAAAGGCCCGTTGGTCTTTTCTCAAACTTCCTCGTCCCATGACTTGGAAAACAACAGAGGGACATGCTCTTTAGCTAACCCTTCTTCACAAAACAAAGGAAAAGGCCCTTTGGTCTTTTCTCAGTCTTCCTCGATTTTTACCGTAGAAGATCAATCTGAACGTACTCCGGCACTAGTTAGTACAAGAACCCTTTCTCACAAGGATTCTTCTTCTCTCCTTGCCAAAGGGAAGTGTACTGATCAGAGAGGTATTCTGCCTACTCCGGTAGCAGAGTTCCAAGATCTCCCAACTCTTAAGATCTCCCGTTCAAGACAGGAAAAATTATTGGTGACTCAAACAGAAGTCCCTGGGGGTGAGTTTGCTGATTTATGAAAATATCTCAATCGACCAACTTCGGTGAAACGCAAACAGTCAATGCCGAGGACCAACCAACGTCAGAAGCAAACTTCCAGGATCAAGAATTCGGACACCTATGCCAATGAAATGAGTACTTCCATGTACACTCAGGGGATAAAATATTTGAAGAACCGGAACCATGTTTCGAATATTGTCAAAGAACACATCCCTCGAACTTCTGCTCGTCCTGTTGCTGTTCCCGATCTCCGAGAACACCTCAAGCAAAAACAGGACAACATCTTAACATCCCCGGTGCAACCACTTGGACACCATTGTAATCATAAAGTGGTCATCAAGTGTTATTGTCAGACAACAAGACGATCTGTCTTCGATCGTTTGAACTTTTTAAACTCTGAACCTATGTCTGAAGATGAAGACGAGGTTTTGTACGCCTCTGTTAACATGACTTCCAGAGACACTGGGGGTAGGAAGTGCTCCAAGCACGGCAAGCCTCGCAAGCCAAGCCAGCGGTATTTGGATTTACTCCAAGAATCCTCTGAAAGAGTATTCCAACATACCCGTTTCCGAAGCCGAGACACAATCGGTCAAAGGAATCTTCAAGATCCTTCCGGTCATCTCCCTCTTTCTCATTCAGGAGATGATTCCTTCTCCGACTACGATGCATACAGCGAGAGTTCGGAGCAGACAGTGTCCTCTACTGTACCTAGAGAAGTGACAGCCTATGTTGTCAATGAAGATCCAGATGCTTCCAGTTCAGCTAGTCAAGAACAGAGAATAGCTGCACTAGAAGACAAGCTGAAGACTATGGCCGAAATGGTTGCAAGTATGCATTCCATTATTGTGGCCCAGCATACAGTACCACTGACCATACCTCCTATAAATCCTGAAATTATAGCATCGTCGGTGCCTGTCAATGCTGGACTGGCGGTAGCAACTACTCAAGTACCTCCTATACAGGTCCAACCTACACCCAGTCAGTCAGGTGCTGGGGGTAGTGCTTATCACGCTGTTCCCCTCCTAACACTGTGATTCAGCCTGCTCCTTCTACATCAGTAGAAGATGCCAATGAAGCTGTCAAGCTCCTACGTACTCAGTTTGAAGCCTTCAAGGAGAAGGACAACTTGTAGAGGTTGGGGATCAAGCAATCTTACCCAGTTGAATGGAAGGAAGTCCTATTTCCTCCGAAGTACAAAATCCCAACAATCTTATTGTTTGATGGCAGCACATCTCCTAGTCAGTTCATTAACCACTTCGAGGTTATGACTGTCCAACTTCAACCAAATGATGCTCTTCTTACCAGAGTATTCGTCGGTTGTTTAGCCGGCGTAGCATACGATTGGTACAGAAGCTTGCCCGATGGTTGTATCACCTCCTTCTCTGGCCTAAAGCAAATCTTCCTGGAACGGTTCTATGAGGGGATCAACGACATGACCATGTCAGCCCTCAATAAAATCAAACAAAGACACAATGAAACTGCTGAGAGTTTTATTGAAAGGTTCTGCCGGGAAGCTTTGAAAATGCCCCCTGGAACTCCAGCTGCTGTCACTATAGACACCTGCAAAGCAAATCTTTTACCTATTATCAGCATGTGGACAAGGTCTACTCAGTTCCAAGACTGGCCATCTTTTATTGTCAACGCTAAAGCAGCTGAAGTTAGCGCCGACAAATTCAAACAACTAGGAGTACAAATGTCTAACTCCGATCGGGATGAGCACTAGACATCGGGTGGTGGCAATCGCCAACCGCAAAGGAAAAGAAACTTTGAATATCAACTTGAACATGAACAAAAAATCTCTGGCGGTCAACGTAGCTCCTCTTACGTCCACTTCTACTCCTTCAGCACCTCCACCGAGGGAACCTCGTCCGAAAGTAGAGTACTTTTTTGACGAAAATGACACAGTGAGCATTTTTGATTGCTTGATCAAAAGCAATAAGCTTTAACTCCCAGATCCCAAGAAGCCCGATGAAGTCGGTAAGACTGATCATCCCAAGTACTGTGTCTATCATAGGTTCATCGGACATCCTACTCGAGCATGTTATGTGCTCAAAGGCAAAATTCAGGAGCTGGTCAACGCTGGTGTTATCACTCTGCAGCAAGATGAGAAGACTGTTACCGCAAATATGGTCTCAGTTCAATTTGGTGACTTCCCACCGCAGATGGTACAACACGGTGTCATTCCTATCCCTAAAGCTACTCTCGAGATCGAAAATCTCCCTCCTCCACGAAGTGAAGGTCTCGTCCCCTTGTCTCTTGATAATGGCGAGATTATGTCGATTCATCCGGATCTCGCTTCAGAGTTCGAACTTCTCTCTTCCTCCAAGAAGAAAGATCGCTCCAAGGGCAAGGCAAAGACTTGCAATATGGTGTCTTTTGACCCCATAGTTGACGAAGAAATCTTGCTGGGCACCAAATCGGGGAAAGCTTATCTAAAGGATTATCCCGAAGTTCAAGAGAATCCTGCTTCTTCTTCTGAGCCTGCTCCAGTGCAGCCCGCTTCTACTGAGGATATTCCTACTGCATCTTCACCAGTTGTAGTGTCCATTCCTTTCAAGCCAACGGTAGCTGACAAAGGCAAACAGCAAGTCCGCTTCGATAAACCGTTGAAGAAATCATCTCCCTCCGGACTTGAAAAACCTTACAACTTTGACATCTTAGCTCAGTTAGCTAATACACCGGCCCGGCTGTCAATATTCGAACTCTTGCGCCTTTCCAAAGAGACTCGGGAAACTCTGAGCGAAGCTCTCATGCAAGCAGAAACCTGTCTAGCCCTGCTTAAGAAGCCGGAAGCAGAACCAGTCTCTTGCCTCCATTGTCATAGTGTGTTGGAGTTAATTCCAAACATAACTTTCACACAAGATGACATGCTGTTGGAAGACAACAGGCACGACCGTCCTCTCTACTATACAGGATACGTCGACTCGATGAAAGTCGATCGTATTCTGATAGATCCAGGATCTGCTCTCAGCATTATGCCGAAGATAATGTTGGATGCGTTGAAGATCCCAGTGCATAGTCTCTCCAGTACAATCACCACTATCCTTGGGTTCAATCAGGGAAGGAGTGAGCCTTTGGGCAAGATTCGTCTAAAACTCCAAATAGGCAATCTTCGCACAAAGGTTACCTTCTACATCATTGATAACCATGGTTGTTCTTACAATGCTCTGTTGGGAAGACCATTTCTGCATGAGCATAACATTGTCCCTTCGACTCTCCATCAATGCTTTAAATATGTTGATGACAATGGAGAGGTGCAAAAGAAGGTTGCCGACCTTTATCCTTTCAAAGGCGTCGAAGTATACTGCAACGATGCTCGTATGTACAAGGATGAATTCATGAAAGTTGTTATATCCTTGGACACTGAAGAAGAGCAAGAAACAGTACCTAATGACACCCTCATCATACCTGTCAAAGGGCGTATTTCTCGTCCACAATCCTCCAAGCCACTGGCTATTCACTTGCCAGTCCGAAAGCAACCAACTGATGATGATCAGAATCAAAGGAAGCTCACCTCTTCTGAGCCACTTGTTATAGACTTACGTCGTAATAAGAAAAAAAGGCAGCTTACCTCTTCTGAGCTACTTGTTATAGATCTATCTTATAGCAAGAAAAAAAAGAGAGCTCACCTCCTCTGAGCCGCTTGTTATCGACCTCCGTCGTAACAAGACCAATCCTCCTCCACGTTCTTCTTCTCCCCCTCTTGTAATCAATCTGACCAAGCCTGCTAAGGCTAATGGTCCTGCTGTAAATACCAATGTACAAATCAATGAAAAAGCATCTACTTTCCAGTATACTGATGTCGTTTATCATGCTAAGTGCTATTTGGATATGTTAGATAGCTTTCAATCATTTACAATGGGAGTTGTACAATCCCTTCAAACAGAAGTCTCACTTGAACTTCTAAAGGATTCATATCGTATTGTTTCCGCTCGTAAAAAAGGCGAGAGTCCAATACTTTTTAGTAAAGGACCTGAACAACAATTCAGCTATACGGATAATAGCAAAATTAATGATACGGGGCATCTTCAACTCCGTCGTTACAGTCAGCAATCAAAAGACATCATCCAGAAGATGGGTTATGCTTCAAAAATGGCCTCAACTACGGTAAGGGTAGAAGAACTCCTATCCGTACGACTGTTCCGAAGGAAAAGTCAGAGATGTATTACAGCAGGACCAAAAGAGGGTTAGGATATGCTTTACCTCCAGTATTATCCCTAGCAGTTTCTGAATCCGATAGTGAGGAGCGTTCTAATTCTTCTGATTCCAGATCGTAGGATTCTGACACCAGCATCGGTCAAGTTCATCGATTGACCGTATCTTCTAACATGGTCTCCGTCGACCTTCCAGAAGGCTATGACGAGGATGTTGAAGAAAACCCCGAAACAGATCCTTGGGCTCAACGAATGGATACCCAATGGGAACTCCGATTCGAACAAAGGGAACTTCCCACTGAAGATCAATTAGTTCAAATTGATGTAGGAGAGAGTGGGTCACCTCGTCCAATATTCATCAGCAAGAACCTTCCAGAGGCAGACAAGCAAGAATTAATTCTTCTGATTAAAGAATACATTGATGTCTTTGCCTGGAGCTATGAAGACATGCCAGGTCTAGATCCTAATGTTGCTACTCACAAATTGAACATCTTGCCGAATGCAAAACTGGTCAAGCAGCAACAACGGCATTTCAAGCCAGAAATGATGGATGCAATCGACGATGAAGTCAAGAAGCTCATTGCTTGTGGCTTTATTCGAGAAGAACAACATCCTGATTGGGTAACCAATGTCGTCCCAGTTCTGAAGAAAATCGGAAAAGTTCGAGTCTGCATCGACTATCGGGATCTTAATGAAGCATGTCCAAAAGATGAATTTCCTCTCCCTATCACGGACGTCATGATTGACAACACCTGTGGGTTCGAAAGAATATCTTTCATGGATGGATTCTTCGGATATAATTAGATTCGGATGCATCCTGAAGATGAAAAGCATACTTCTTTCCGTACTCTTCGCGGAGTCTACTGCTATACTGTCATGTCATTTGGTCTCAAAAATGCTGGTACAACATACCAACGAGCCATGAGTACCATCTTTCGAGATCATCTACGCAAGACTGTCGAATGCTACGTCAACGATATTGTCGTCAAAAGTCGTCTAAAGGAAGATCACATCCAGGACTTGAGAACTATCTTCAATCTCATGCGCCAACATCAACTCAAAATAAATCCCACCAAGTCATTCTTGGGTGTCTCTAGTGGCAAATTTCTCGGCTTCGTCATTACCTCTAAAGGTATACACGTGGATCCCGAGAAGATCAAAGCCATTCAAGAGATGCGTCCTCCACGCAACCTAAAAGAGCTACGAGGATTCCAAGGTCGACTTGCGTACATCAGGAGATTTATTTCGAATCTGTCTGAACGCTGCAGACCCTTTACTCAACTAATGAAGAAGGGTGTATCTTTCGTTTGGACCGAAGAATGTCAACGAGCATTTGATGACATAAAGCGGTATCTCATGAACCCACCAGTCTTGGTGCCACCAATCTCTGGCATACCATTCTTAATGTATGTCCGTGCTATGGACCATTCATTGGGTACTTTACTTGCCCAAAAGAACAAAGAAGGCCACGAACAAGCCATCTATTATTTCAGTCGTACTATGATTGGTGCTGAACACCGTTATAGTCCGGTCGAAAAAGAATGCCTAGCTCTTATGTTCGCTGTTCAGAAGACTCGGTATTACATCATTGGCCAAACTATTCATGTCATATCCCGAGTTAATCCTCTTCGGGTACTGATGAAGAAGCCTAGTACACTCAATTTTTGGCTGGCTACATGGGCCATTCTGCTAGCCCAATATGACATGGTATATGTTCCTCAAAAGTCTGTCAAAGGTCAAGCACTAGCGGACTTCTTAGCGGCTCATCCGGTTCCAGAGACGTCCAAACTCTATGACGAAATTCCAGACGAGATATTAGAATCTAATACAATCTCTGAAGAATTTCCTACTTGGCGTTTATTCTTTGACGGTGCATCTAGGATTGGACCCAATGGTGCCATTGTCGCAGGAGTTGGAGTTGTCCTTGTTTCTCCAGACGGGTCAGCTATCCAAAGAGCATATTCCCTAGATGAGCCTTGCTCCAACAATATAGCAAAATATAATGCTCTATTCATTGGCCTTCAGCTAGCTAAACAACTAGACATCGAGTATCTTTAAGTCTATGGTGATTCTAAGCTGGTTGTTAACTAGGTTAGAGGGACTTATGAAGTTCGCCATCAAGATCTAGTGCCTTACTTTGAAGCAGCAATCAACATGGCTACATCATTCAAAGCCTTCTTCATCGAATATGTACGTCGAGCTTGCAATACTAAGGCAGATGCTTTGGCCAATCTTGCAGCAGTTTTAGCCATTCCTATCAAAAGACAGCAGGTGGTGGTCATCTCTAATCGGGAACTGTTCTGCGTCGAAAATAATCGTAGTATTAAGTTCAGTAATCTTACTGAAGTCAATGTTATCAATAAAGATTGGAGAACTCCCTTTATCGACTTTGTGGTCCATGACATACTCTCTGAAGATCCCAAGGAGGCTACGAGTATTCGTCGACGGTCTCTACGATTCTACTACAATCAGACCACTAAAACTCTCTACCGGCAGACTTTTGACGGTCTACTTTTGCGCTGTCTTGCTGGTGATGAAGCGAAGCAAGTACTGCGTGAAGCTCACGACGGTGTCTGCGGAGCACATCAACCCGGTCCTAAGCTACAGGATCGCATCCGACGCATGGGTTACTACTGGCCCTCTATGGTATCTGACGCCATCGAATATGCGAGAAAATGTCGAGCTTGTCAAATCCACGCAGACTTCATTCATCAACCGTCGGAATTCCTTCATCCGGCTGCTGCTTCCTGGCCTTTTGAAGCTTGGGGCATGGACATCATAGGTCCCATCAATCCTCCTTCTTCTAGAGGACATCGGTTCATACTGGCAATAACCGACTACTTCTCCAAATGGGCCGAAGCTATACCATTGGCTGAAGTTAAGACCAGCAGCATCATCAACTTCGTCAAACATCATGTCATCTATCGATTTGGTGTACCTCGAAGGATCATTCATGACAATGGACCTCAGTTTATCAGTCAAAAGTTCACAAGGTTCTGTGACTATCATCGAATTGATAATGTCGCTTCGACAGCCTACAATCCTGCTGCTAACGGCTTAGCTGAAGCCTTCAACAAGACTATCATCAAGCTCCTCAAGAAGTTTGTATCTACTAACAAACGAAACTGGAGTGAAAAGCTTAGAGAATATCTTTGGGCCTACCGTACTACGGTCTACAATCCTACAGGCTATACACATTTCTCTTTGGTATACGACTGTAAAGCAGTTCTGCCTCTGGAACTCCAAATTCTATCCTTGAGGATTGCTATCACCAACGAACTCACTACAGAGAATAACGATCTTCTCTGACTTCAAGAATTAGAAGCGCTCGATGAGAAGCGGCTATTGGCTCAACATCATATTAAGTTATACCAAGCCCGTATCTCAAAGACTTTCAACCGCAAAGTTAAGGTCAGAGCCTTTCAGAAAGGAGAGCTTGTTCTAACTATCAGACATCCTATGACTATGACTCACTCAAGCAAAGGCAAGTTCGATGCGAAGTGGGAAGGTCCATATATCGTAAACAAAGTCTTCTCAAATGGAGCCTATCAACTCACGGAGTTAGACGGTCGAGTTACAATGATGCCCATCAATGGCAAATTCCTCAAGAAATACTATGTATAAATGTAACAGAGTGATTGTAATTATCAGACAAGTTCATAAATAAAATTTAGTTTTATTTCATCTTGAATGATAGTACATAATATCAAGGAAGGTCACTATCATCCTTCTCAAAATTGGGATGTGGACCACTGCCGTCCTTATCAAAGACATGATCAGCAAAAGGGTCGAGAACATTCTTGCTGGAACCCACCAGGAACTTGCAAGTAGCCATTCTCATAGCTTATTCTTCTTCAGTCTTCTCTGGTTCGAGAAGGAAGTCCAAGATGTCCTTTGGCGGCTTGGGGGCAGATGAACCTTCACCCGCTGTCATCTGCTGAGCCGGCTCAACTGGGTGTTCTTCAGTACCCGCTTCCACCTTCGGATCGATCTCAGCCTTCTTGGATGCATCTCCAGACGACATCTTTAAGTTGAAAAGTGAAAGTGACCATCCCATCTGATTTTCTGTTCTATTTATAGACAGAGAGTCGTAAGACAATGAAGCGACATATTCATCTGACGGTTCGTCCGTTCATCATATCATTTGACGGTTCGTCCGTTCACATTCATCCGACGGTTTACCCGTTCATTCATCACATATACATCTGACGGTTCGTCCGTTCATCATATCCATCCGACGGTTTACCCGTTCATTCCATAATTATCTGACGGCGGTTTGTCCGTTCATCATATCTATCCGACGGTTTACCCGTTCATTCCACAATTATCTGACGGTTTACCCGTTCATTCATTTGACGGTTTGCCCGTTCATCATCCGACGGTTTATCCGTTCACCACATTTATCACATTCATCCGACGGTTTACCCGTTCATTCATCACATATTCATCTGACGGTTCGTCCGTTCATCATATTCATCCGACGGTTTACCCGTTTATTCTACAATTATCTGACGGTTTACCCGTTCGTTCATCTGACGGTTCGCCCGTTCATCATCCGACGGTTCGTCCGTTCACACATCCACTTGACGGTTCATCCGTTCGTCTAATTCATTTGATGGCTCACCCGTTCACTACATTTCATTCGACGATTCATTTCATTCATTTACCTTGACGAATCATCCAGTTCGTTCTTATCAGCAACTTGTCATCTTTGATTAAGTTATCTATTGAAATAATGATATTCGATAAGTTATATTTGCCACGTCCATATTACCTCTGAGCAGATATAATTGAATATGATTATTTTCTAAAATCAAGAAATATATCATATCTTGTACCTCTGAATGTTTTTTTATCTCTATTATTTATATCTGAATAAGATATGCAACAAGTAATAGAGCCACAAAAATGTTTTTTTATTGATCAAAGATGAAAGACGTTACAAAGACATATATCATGAAAAGACAAGAAGATACAAAAGATCTTTCTACTCAGCCGGTGGTGTCATCAAATTGGTCATCTGCTGCTTCAAAATTTGTAGTCGCTCTTCACGAGATTCCATCACTCGTTTCCTAGCTTCTTCCATCCCAGATTTATCATCGAAGGTTGGCAGGGTTACTAGTCTGCGAGTGACTTCAACTTGGTGAGCTGCAGCATATTCATCTCTCTCTCAAGCACAATGAAAACAAGTAAAGAATAATATGAGCAACGGCCGCCTCAGATTGCGCCGACTAAATAGCGGTAATCCCTCCGATTGCGCAGACAGCATCATTACATGTGCAACTTGATTGAAAATTCAAAATATTTCGAAATTTTGAATAAATTCAACTTTCGAAAACTTTGAAGGGGGTCTTGTAGGTCCTAAAAAATCAAGTTGCACCCTTCAACAAAGTCATAAAAATCAAAAAATACATCTTTCAAATGAATGGCGCAGTAGTCAGATTGTGCATCATCCAGATTGCGCAGACTGGACTGCGCACACTCTCAAGTGCGCAAGCTGACGTGGCCATGTCATCATCAAATCTTCTGACAACTGACAGCACAAAGAACGAGGAGACTGTTCGTTTATTGTGCCGCACAGCGTTCGAGGACAGCTGTACATGCAACGCAATCTGCCAGGCTTTCTGCTGCGCCATCTATTCCAGCCACTACCAAAATATACTAAATTAGCGACGGATATTTAGCGACGGAATTTTTCCGTCGGCATTAGCGACAGCTTCGTGGCCGCTCACCGACTGATTACCGACCACACGCCTTTGCCATTTTTATTTTAATTTTAGGGGGAGGAAACGTCGCATATCCGTCGCTAGGCTGTCGGAATTATAGCAACGGATGTCCAGTCGTCGCTACGTAGTCGATTATTTTGCAGGAATTGTGTAGGAATTTGGCGGTACATTTCTTCGACTACGTAGCGACGGATATTCAGTCGGATAATTAATAATAGCGACTAATTGGCGACGGATTATTAGCAGTCGCTATTCCGTCGCTAAATTTACGTTCCAGACTTAAATGAAAAGACGGAGGGAACTTTTTGCATTCCCCCCAAATTCAATCTCTCTCCTCTCTCTCTCTCTTTCTCTCTCTATCTCTCTCTCTCTCTCTCTCACGGCTTCGGTGAACGGCGTCGGCGTCCTCTCCTCTCTCTCTCCCGAAGGTAATCCCCTCTCTCTCTCACTCGATCTCTCTCTCTCTCTCTCTCTCTCTCTCTCTCTGTGTCGCAGTGTCGACGTAGGGGCAGCAGGGGCGGCAGGATTGGGGACATTCGGGGGCTGGGCGGCTGTCTTGGGGCGGGGGCGTCGGGGGCTGGGCGGCGGGCTTGGGGCTGGGGCGTCGGGGGCTGGGCGGCTGGCTTGGGGCGGGGGCGTCGGGGGCTGGGCGGCGGGCTTGGGGCGGGGGCGTCGGGGGCTGGGCGGCGGGCTTGGGGCGGCGGCGTCGGGGGCTGGGCGGCGGGCTTAGGGTGGGGGCGTCAGGGGCTGGGCGGCGGGCTTGGAGCGGCGGGCTTTGGTCGGGGGCGGCGGGGGGCTTTGCTTATCAAATTCATCTGAGTTTATATATTGGCTAAATAATGTGTTATCCATATTGGGTGTTATCCATTAGTTTGGTGGTGTTTGGATTAGTAAATGTGAATATGGAGTTTGGGTTCATGGTGTATATGTTCACTGTGTCAAGGACAGTGCGAGTTCTTCATCTGCATAAGTCAGTTGTGTGCTTCTATATAGATGTATATATCTATACATCTAACTGTGATATACATATATATGTGTATGTGTGCTTTAGAGAGTGAGGAATGAAAAGGCAGGCCTACCATGCCTATTACCATGCAGGACGGCTTGGGGTGTAATGTGTGATTGTAGACATGGTAGGAATTATAGGTAATTAATGCTAGTGTGACTAGACTAAGGTAGTGCTTGCTAGATAATAAGGACACTCTAGTATCCTAACCAAGTTAATTTTAGACTAGATATTTAGGATATAGCTCCCATATCCTAGAAGTGGACTCTTGCAATTTAGAAATTGACTCAGTTTGGTATCGGTATCGCACTATCGATATCGGTATCGGTATCGCACTATCGGTCAAGGTTCACAACATCGGTATCGGAATCGGTTTTGGACTATTCCTATGAGTATTGGTATCGGCGATATCGGTAGTATCGGCGGTATCGTATCGGAGTATCGGACTTTGGTATCGGAAAACAAAAAATTATTAATAAATTATTTACATTTAAAAACATATATTTTATACATTTAGGCATAATTTTAAGTATTTCAGCGTTATTTCTTAGTAGTTTTGAAATTATATGAAATAGTAGTCACCCTTACCGATTGGTTTTGTCGAATTGACCGGAACAAAGACCCCCAATGTCGGTATCGGTCAATATTTGGTATCGGTCGGTATCGGATCGGAACATGCCAAACCGTATCGGTATCGGCCGTATCGGATCGGTATCGGTCGATACTTTAAACCATGCTATCGGTATCGAACTATCGGTATCGGTATCGGTATCGCACTATCGGTTTCGTACGTGATTACGGCCTGTGGTCATCGCAAGGTGAACTATATGCCGAAAGACAGGTTGCGAATGCTGCTACTTATGCTTTTGATGATAATGCTGCAGCAGATTTTGTCGTCGATGACGACGAATGCTCTGTTGATTATGGAGACGTGCAGAACCTTGCACCAGATATGGTGTACGATACGGCAGGGCCTAAATTTGATCCGGAGGATCCTATTCCCGAGGCGAAGGAGTTCTATGATATGTTTCAGGTTGCTAAAACTTCTTTATATCCTGGTTGTGATCCACATTCCGTACTGTCAGTGACGATGCGGTTGTTGAACATAAAGTCCGATTTTAACTTGCCGCAAACTTGCTATGATCGGATTACACAACTAATGAAGGAGGTGTTACCGAAGGAATCAAAAGAGCTTCCAAAAAACTTCTACAAGTCGAAGATGATGGTCCGACAACTGGGACTGGGGTACGACAAGATAGATTGTTGTCACAACGGATGCATGTTGTACTACAAGGAGAACGAGGATGTAGAAAGTTGCCGCTTCTGTAATGCGGATCGTTACAAGGAAGTCAGGGGAAAAGAAAAGTCAACTAGAAAACGACGTCCTTACAAGTATATGCATTACTTGTCGATCACGAAGCACTTGCAGAGGATGTATATGTCTTAGAATACAGCAGAACACGTGACGTGGCACAACGAAGAACGCACAAAGAACGATGGAGAATTGTCACATCCTTCGGATGGAGAGGCGTAGAAATATTTCAATTTTCGCCATCCAGATTTTGCTGCAGAGCCCAGAAATGTACGCATGGGGCTATGTTCTGACGAATTTGCCCCTTTCGGGCAGTCGGGATCTCAATACTCCTGCTGGCCGGTCATTCTGACCCCTTACAATCTGCCACCATGGATGTGTATGAAGACTCCTTATATGTTCTTGATAGCTATCATACCGGGTCCCAAAAATCCGACAAAGAATATCGATATATATTTACAGCCGTTGGTGGATGAGCTGAAACAGCTGTAGGAGATCGGCGTCACGACCTATGATATTTCTAGGAAACAGAACTTTCAGATGAGAGCTTCACTGATGTGGACAATCAATGATTTTCCCGCATACGGTATGCTGTCGGGATGGAGTACTCACGGCATACTGTCTTTTCCGATATGCATGCAAAATAGTAAGGCGTTCCGCTTTAAGCATGGAGGAAAAACTTCTTTCTTTGATTGTCATCGTCAATTTCTGCCCGCGAGTCATCCTTGGAGAAAGAACAAGGACGCATTCAGAGCTGGAAAACAAAAATTTTCTCATCCGCCTGCCAGATTGTCGGGATACGATATTTGGGAAGATGTAAAGGATTTGCCCACTGTAATGGAAGATCCATCGAACAATCGTGTCGATGGGTTCGGACAAACCCATAACTGGACCAAACGGAGTATCTTCTGGGACTTGCCTTATTGGAAAGATAATCTTATAAGGCATAATCTTGATGTTATGCATATCGAAAAGAATGTGTTCGATAATGTCTTCAATACCGTCATGGACATTAAAGGAAAGACGAAGGACAATCCAAAAGCAAGACAAGATATTGCTGAGATATGCAAGCGTCCTTATCTGAACTTGATACAAAGGGGAGCTGCTGGACAATTAAGTAAGCCGATAGCACAATACATATTGAGCAAGGAAGATAGATTAATAATCTGCAAGTGGGTATCTACTTTAAGATTTCCCGACGGCTATATATCGAATTTGTCTAGATGCGTTGACCTCAATGAATGCAAGCTAACAGGAATGAAGAGTCATGACTGCCACATGTTTATGGAAAGATTACTGCCCATTGCTTTGAAAGAGTTGTTGCCTTCTACTGTATGGGTTCCGTTGGCCGAACTATCAATATTTTTTAGGGATATTTGTTCAACTAAGTTGACTGTGCAACACATGGTTGAACTTGAGGAGAAGATTATCTTAACAATTTGCAAGTTGGAGAAAATATTTCCTCCCGGCTTCTTCGACAGCATGGAGCATCTACCGATTCATCTAGCATACGAAGCCCGTGTCGGTGCATCTGTTCATTATCGATGGATGTACCCATTTGAAAGGTACATAAATATCGATATAATTTAAGCTGAATTTCAGTGGATTTTAAAATTCTTTCTTAATTCTCAAGATAATTTGTCTCTCTAGATACCTACACCATCTAAAGAAGAAAGTTGGCAACAAAGCTCATATAGAGGCTTCGATATGCGAAGCATATCTTATCGAAGAGGTGTCAAACTTCTGCTCCATTTATTTCGATACTCATGTTAAAACAAATCGAAATAGACCTCAAAAGAATGACGAGGACGTTGAGGATGGAGGAAGATTCAATGTAAGGGGCAAGCCTGTTGGGGCTAGTAAAAGACGGTGGTTGACAGACGACGAGTATGATGCCGCTCACCGATATGTCTTGTTAAACTGTGACATACAAGAAGTGAGAGATTTGGAGAAGTAAGTCAGTACACTTGCACTCGTTATAATCTCGAATTTGATGAAGTAAGTGACTACACTTATATATTCTTATTTTCTCTAATAGTGTATTTAGAGATGAAGTCAAAATGAGGAGACCCGATATTACCGATGAGGGACTTCAAAGAGAGGTTGATTGTACATTTTCGTCATGGTTTCGCAAATACGTAAGTAACTGTGATTATAATTGAGATTATTAATATATAATCTGAAACATTTAAATTATAAATATTTGTTTACAGGTTTTATTGCCTGAAACAACACTCACTCATGAGAGTGTTCGTTATCTGGCACTGGGACCGAAGAAGCAAATAAAGACTTGGCCAGGCTATGTCGTTAATGGCTTCAGGTTTAAGTCAACTCAGAATGCTATAAATGTCGAATTTATCAATGACGGCATCAGTACCAAGGATTCCGGTGTTTGCATAAGAGGCACCGTCTATGACGACGAGCCGGACTTTGACTATTATGGAGTGCTTCGGGATATTGTAGATTTACAATATACTGGCCCATATGATATGCATATTGTGATGTTCAAATGTGAGTGGTTCGATACGACACCAAATATCGATTGGAGAATCGATAAACAATTTGGATTCGTCGATATAAATCATCGCAGGAGGTATAGAGGGTCCGATACATTTGCGATAGCAAATCAGGCTGTTCAAGTCTACTATACAAGCTACCCAAGGCGTCGTAGAGATCGATTTGACTGGTAGACAGTATGCAAGATTAAATCTAGAAATACATTCAACGATGGAGACCCAGCATACCAAGAGGACCAGATCGAAAAGTCCCAATACTTGGGACATCACTCAGATACAATAGATGTTGAAGATATTGTTGAGGAAAATAGAGGGGAGGAAGAGGTTGATACACAAGACTTAGCTGTCAACCAGGGGAGAAAGAGGCATCTTGTTCCAAATTTTGAGGCAGAAGAAGAAGAAGAAGAAGAAGAAGAAGAAGAAGAAGAAGAAGAAGAAGAAAAAGAAGAATTTGATGGGATGAGGATACAGATGAAATCGACGATGAAGATAAGGATGAGGAGGATGATGATGAAGACGAGGCCGAGGATGAGAACGAAGACGATGATTAGGTTAAATATTGTTGTATATTAAAAACACTTCCAATTACGTGAATTAAGTTTGACCTCATAAAAGCAATTACGTGAATTCATGTTTTTTTCATTCGATTATTTACTTATTGCAGATGGCACTCCTAGTCTTTTTTGTCGCGGCGGCACTCGTCTCCCTACTGGTGGTATGTATATTTTAGTTTATTTTTTTATATCCATTTACACTTTTATATTGTTAATTATGTTTATGTGTTCTATTTACAGGTCATGATGGCTGGCCGTGGTCGTGGTGCTGGTCGTGGTGGTGGTGGTGGTGGTGGTGGTACGGGTCGTGGTCGTGGTCGTACTGGTGCTGGTGGTCGTGGTCCCATTCAAAGTTCCCGGGATGTGACCCCATCGAGCGAGCCCGACCCGGAGAGTACCCCGGGCACAGACGCATCCCGTCCTCGATCGACCACTTCATCGAGACATGAGTCCGGATCTGCTAGCGGATCCGTTCCGTTATCGGAACCACCAGCAGCGGATCCACCAGGGGATGCCCCAGTTACTGCACAGTGGACCCCGGAGTACCCCCATACTCGGTTCCATCCGGTTACTGGGGAGTACATACTCGGACCCGCGGATCCTCCGACGGCACCAGAGAGGCCGAAAGGCGAGTTTCGACGAGAGCTATGGCCCGCAGGGACCTCGTAAGTAAATTTAAGTTAATTTATTAAATTTCTTTCATTTATTCAAGTTAATAATCCAGTCGTTTCTTCTTTGTAGGTTTTTTCCGTTTAATGTTGGCAGGGCCCTTGAAGAAATTATCAGGGCTAACTTCCACGGTCCCTACCTCAACTTTTCGTCGGTGCCCCCAAACGTGCAGTACGTCTGGCTCGACGAGTTGAGAGTATATATCTATATCTTCTGGTTAATTATTAGTTACTCTTTAATCAACCATTTTTTAAATTACGTGATAATTGATTTTCTGTTATAGACAACGTACTGGTGGCCCCCCCATCGCGAGGAGGGGATCCGCAGGACCTACAGAAGCGCTTGCTCGAAGAAGATACGGGATATGATTCATGACCTAAAAATGGGACATACGAGGCCGAATTGAATCCGGCAGGAGTATTATGAGGACCTCTTAGGTATGATGGATACCCCTGCATACAAGGAGAAATCAGAGAAGGCGAAGGTGAACCGATCTGCCGCGGGCCTTCATACGGGAGGATCAAGGTCCCACGCAGCGACACTTACAGATTTGGTGAGCAACCGTAAATTTATTTCACTATCGAATTAGGTATTATTAATTAAAGGAGTTAATTAGTTTCTACGGAAATTCCGTATGCAGGCCCAACGGGCGGTGAAGAAGGGAAGGGCGCCAGAATCGGTCACCATGTACGACGTGTTCCAGCATACGCACAAAAGACGGAAGGACGGGAGCTTCGTCGACGAGAGGGCCAAGGAGACTGATGTAAGTACTTATGTTTATGAGATTAACGTTAGAATTAAAAGTATTCGGACTATAACTTAGGTAAACTTAGGATTCACACTTAACTTAGCGAAACATAGGATTTAGATTACAACTTAGGTAAATCTTATAATATAAACACATTCATTTGATAGGCTGCATATCGTGAGGCCCTTAGTCGGGCTCAGTTAACTGACACTGAGGATGTCGATGAAACGATGCCCTTCCGGATGCCCTCTTCTTTGGCCGCTCGGAACGACTTGTTCGTAGATACCGTCAGCGGCTTTAAGAAAGGGTTCCTGTACGGAGTCGGCTCCCTAGGGCCATTGCACATGGCGACGCAGAGATTTCCACCGACACCGCCTTCTCTCGTGGCCCCGGCAGACGATGATGTTAGGTCGCAGCTTACGCAGCTGCACGAGGCGATGTCGTCCTTGCGGGAGCAATTTGCCACATACTTTCCGCCTACGTCTGCTGCTACCGGTCCGTCTCCTGCTGCCGGTACGTCTGCTGATGGTGTTCGTCCGTCTTCTACTGGTCCGTCGACTACAGGTGTCGGTCCGTCTTCCGTGGGCCATCTTTCTTTCAACCCTGATGCCCCTGTGGTACCGCCTACGACTGTGATGTCACTCCTGGATCTCATGTCCACAGAGAAGCTACGCCGACTTCCGAGCAGTGTCTACGACGGCTTGCCTCCGTACCTTGTGGAGGAGTATATTCGTCGGTCGCATATGGGATTACCACCACCGGACAATCGACCTCCTCCTTCTTAAAATATTGTATTAAGAAAATTTAGATTATTCGTGAGAGCTTTGGATTAATTGTGCTATAATCGGCTTATAGCACCGGATATTATGTTACTCTTTAGGATAATTGATGTTTATTTTCTATTAATTTGGTTTGGTCTGTGATTCTTGGATAATTGGTGTGCATTAAACTCGTATGTGCATATTTGGTCTATGTGATTCTTGGATAATTGGTGTGCATTATATATTTGGTCTGTGTAATTGTTGGATAATTGGTGTGCATTATATATTGGTTTGGTTTATGCATATATTTGTGAACAGGGAAAGTGCTGCAATTTTTTCCCAAAAAACTCAGTTAGCGACGGACTAGTGACCGTTTCGCGACGGATAATCCCAGTTGCCGACGGTTTTTTCGACGGATTAGCCGTCGCTATCTGAAGTTTTTAAACTGTTTCCAGGTAGCGACGGATGATCGACGGATTATCCGTCGGCAAGGTTCTGGTGGTATAAACTTTGACGGAATAGCGACGGCCTATCCGTCGCCAGGGCGACTGATAATCAGCCACTAATCAGTCGCTCGCTCTAGCGACTGCTTAGCGACGGACAATCCGTCGACAAGGTTCTGGAAATGCTTGACATTTCCAGAACCATGGCGACAGATAATCAGTCACTAATCAGTCGCTGTGGCGATGGTGTAGCGACGGATTAGTGACTACTCTTCCGTCGCCATGGTGCTGGAAATGCCAAGTATTTCTAGAACTTGATCGACGGATAGTCCGTCAGCACACCGTCGCTAATCCGTCGTTCGTTACCGACGAATACCGACGGATGAGCGACGGAACGATACGCTCTGATACGCTGTTATGATGGGTTACCGACGGAATTTTACGTCGCTATTGTCTACACAGTTCAGTACTTAATAGTTGAAATGGACGACAGCCGTCGGAAATGCGTCGCTAATGCTTCGTATTGTGACGTCGACAAGCCGTCGCTATTCCATCGCTTGACGAATACGTAGCGACGGACCGTTATTAGCGACGAGCTGATTGTCGACGAATTTTTTGGCCAAAAACTGTCAGTGATCGGTCGCTAATACTAATTACCGTCGGATTGACGACGGATAGGGCCGTCGCTAAAACGCTAAATTTTGGTAGTGAGCGCAATCTGAAGTTAGCGCAATTCATGTGGCGCACTTCATCATGATAACTGACAAATGTACACGTGGCATTCATGCCATCAATTGCTCATTATGTGGCAACCGTCTGTACACGATCATGCATATTTCAATCAAATGATGCCATGTGTCCAAGACAGTTGGCCCACGATCAGACAACTGCCTGCGCAGTCTAATGCTGCGCATTCCAGTGCATGCACAATCCAACTTGCGCCATTCAGAATAACTAAAAGTTAGTTATTTCCAGAACTCTATAAATAGAGTTTCAAGTCTTCATTCCAGGGGATCAGACATAAAGTTCAGAAATATCAGAGAGTTCAGGAGTTCTTGTCCAAGTGCTGTTGTATTCTTTCGAGGCTATCGCCTTCAAATTCAGAGGCTACCGTCTTCAAAGTTCACATCGTCCAAGGGATAAAACAGTCGTCATCTAGATTGGATTCCTACAGTTGTACTTTCCCAGAATTCTTGTAATCTTCTTTACAAAGTTTGTTGAAATAAAGATCAACTTTTGTTTTTGCAAACATTGGTAGAGTTTTCATACAACAACAGCTACCAAGCCAGTATCGGTATGTCTCCCTTCGAGGCGCTATATGGACGACGATGCCGTATACCACTCTTTTGGGATGATGTTGGAGACAGAGTTATGTTTGGGTCAGAGATGATCACGGATGCAGCAGAAAAGGTCGGGATGACCAGGGACAGGCTCAGAGTAGCTCAGGACAGGCAGAAACACTGGATTGATGCTAGCCGCAGACCGATGGAGTTCGCAGACGGTGATATGGTGCTAGTGAAGATATCACCTACTAGAGGGACGATCCGGTTCGGACGAGGAGGGAAGCTGAGCCCCAGATACATCGGGTCGTTCGAGATACTTGGCAGGATTGGAGAGGTAGCTTACAGGGTTGCACTTCCACCCAACCTAGCAGGAGTTCACGATGTCTTTCACGTATCTCAGCTGAGGAGATATGTTCCAGACCCCAGTCATGTGCTAGATCATTCGGAGTTGGAGGTCGGACCGAGCCTTACAGTTTATGAGCAGCCAGTAGAGATATTAGACAGGAGGGAGAAGAGGCTGAGGAACAAGGTTATACCCTTAGTACGAGTAGCTTGGAGCCGTCACTCTCCAGGTGAATCTACTTGGGAGAGGGAGTCGGACATGAGGGAGATATACCCTTACTTGTTCGATCCAACCGCTGCGAGGGAACCACCCGTTCCCGCTTGATACCTTAGAGGTTAGTTTCGATCATAGCCTTAGTCATTTGTTGCGTTGCTTGCTATGTTAGAATATTGTAGGGTCTTCAATCCTTGTGAATTTCGAGGACAAAATTTTTCAAGGAGGGAAGACTTGTGAGCCCCTGTTTTTCAAAAAATTTAATTAATTAGTGTTAATTATTTATTAATGACATATTTAGCCTTAATAATATTTATTATGATTTTTAAGAATTTTTTTAGAATTTTTAAATGAATTTTAAATGAGTTTTAAATACAGAAATATCATTTTGTAATAATTAGAATTATTTTTATATCAAACTGTAATTTATTAAATTGTTTTAATATCTGTTTGTAATTTTCTGAATTGTTTAGAAGTCATTTTGTAATTAATCAAATGTTTTAATTGCGGAATACAAATTCTTATTTGCATTTACCCACTGATAGGGCCTGTGTGCAATTTCTTAAACTACGGGGGACTAATTGTAAGTCCTAATCTACCCACCCCCGACGACCAGGCTACCCTCGACTGCCCGACGACCGCCGACTCGACTGCCTCCGCCATTTCCGGCCAGCGCGACGCCCCCGACCGACTATGACCCCCTATAAATAACCCCCTCACTCCCCACGACCGACCACCACCACCGTCGACGACCACAGACCCCCTTTTCTTCCCCGACAGCCCCAAACCCTAACCCTAACTCCGGCGAACCCAGATCAACCCCCACAGCGAACATCACCGCCCCCAACCACCACCGACGTGTTCGCCCCGACGAGCTACGCCCAGCGCCACCCAAGCGCCGCCTCGCCGACGCTTCCCTCGCCGTCCAGCGCGTTCGAAACTCCCCCGACTCGTCGAACACGTAAGGGGCAAGTGTCGAAACGTGTCGTGCGTGTCGTAATCGACCCGGACACCTAGACTCCTGTGTCCCTAACTGTCCGGACACAGGATTGTTATTATTATTTTTTTTATATATAATTAATACTAATACCTAAATAAAATAAACCAGAGACCTAATCCTAACACGAGCCATGGGCTGACCCCCTGGCCAGCCCGACCGAGTCTGAGAACTCGGCTCAGTGGCCCGAGTTCGAGCCCCCCTTGCTGTTTCTATTTCTTTTTCTTTTCCTTTTTCTTTTTCTTTTTTTTTGTTATATATATATATATATGTATATACATGTATTTGTATATATATATATATATATATATATATATATATATATATATATATATATATATGTATTATTATATATACTGTATTATATATATATGCTGTATTTTTATATATATATATATATATTATATTTAGTACTTTATTATAATATGTATGTATATATATGTATATATATGTATTTATGTACATATATGTATATATGTATATATGTTCATGTGTATATATATTATTATATATATACTATTATATATATGTATACAATATTTGTATATATATATACTTTATAGTTAAGTATTTTCTTATATATATATATATATATATATATATATATATATATATATATATATATATATGTATTTTTAACATATGTATGTATATATCCATTATGTAAATATCTATATATATTTATATGTATATATAAATATTATAGATACGTATTTTATATATGTATTTCACTCTACCTAGTGTAAATTATTATTATGTAAATATTACTTGTCATATTTATATGACCATTATGTATAATTTTGCCCTATTAAAATATTAGTATTTATTATGTATTTTACGTCTTTATATTTTTTTGTGTATTTAAATTACTGCAACCATTTGGTGTCCAAGTCTAGCATAGGTTTTTGGGCCCAAAAGTGTTTTTACACATTCAAGACCTGTACAAGTCATATTGGACTTGATTCATGGCCTTGGGTCCTGTATTTGAACTTTGGTTCAAACTATGTACATGGAAAAAATACGCAGATAATTAATTATTTAATTTTAGATTGTGTGCAATGCTGTTTTTGAATTTCTAAAAATACTTAAATTGCTGTTAAAATTCTGAAAAAATAGTATTTAGATACTATGTTAATTTAGCTAATTTAGTATAATTTTTATAGTATTTAATTTACAGTTTTGCCATCATTTTGGCATATGAAACCAGAACTTATTTTCTGGGTACTTTGGAAAACTGATTTTTATAAAATACTTGTACTGGTTAATAAATTCCAAAAAAATTATAATAAATTTCTATAATTAACAAGGATCATTTTAGTACTTTATTTTATGTAAAATTAAGCTTTTTGTCTATCTCAAAAATTATTGGAACACAATGTTCATTTGATTTATTTATTAAATAATTATGACTTGCAACTTTTTGTGTTATTTTGAGTTTTAGTCGTTTTTGAACCTCACCCCTCACTAGTGTAAAGACCCTAGAAAGTTAGTTATAGTAGTGTGTCATCCCACATTGGTCTCCTATGCTAAAGTCATCATTTTGGCTAGGTGCCCAGTCACAAGTCGTGTTGCACCAAATAGTGTCCTAGTGTTTTAGCTTAGTGTAAAAACTAAGTTTATGTATTTATTTCTACAGTGACGAGTTACCAGACATCTATAGCACTTTTATTGCAGCTTGTTTTGCTTTGCTTTGCTAGAGGCAAGTACTCTCTACAAACTTTACATACTGTTACATAAATGAACTGCAAATCCAACCATGTTAGATGCTGATCCTTGGGGTAGCAAGTTAAATCTTCACATGTTGTACTTTCAGTTACTACCATGCTTAGAACAGTCTTTATGTATCTCTCACATGATTAGAATATGGGTTATGGGGAAACTGACAGTTGAGTACGTGATCATGCCCCCCCTACAGTAGCGAGCGAGGTCGCATTTTATATGCATACCTTACCGCAGGTCGTTATCCAGCATTTTTGTACGGATGTACACCTATGCTTGTAGATTTGTACGTATGTACATTTTATTTACATGTACCACAGTACATTGTACACCTATTGATGATCACGTACCTGCTACAGTTTTAAATATTACATATACATCTGTCTCTATGACATATGTGTCCTTGCCATGATAGATTATGTGATGCCATGTTTCCAGTTATTCCTCTTATGTTCATTTTCATGTTTCATATGCTAGTTTGTTAGAATCAGTACTTGCTTCCATCCTGACAGGATAACGTTGTAGGTATCCTTACTGAGGAGGAGTTACTCTGCGACTTATATTATGGAGATACTGCCGAGGACCCGGCTTTGCTTTACGAGGATGTACCTGCGGGGAAACTCGCCTAGTTTGCGTAGTCACTTGAGTTACTTAGTGTAGTCATGTATTAGACTACGTATTTTGTAACTGGACATGTATCCAGTTTACATTTCAGAATTGTACTTTGGACACTTTACTATATGAGACGACTTTTGTGTTTGGAGCATTTATGACTTTTATTCACTTATAGAACTGTTAGCACATTTAGTCTTATCTTGTTATCTCTAGAACTGCTTACTGCGTTTTATCCCAAACGCAGGCTGGACATGACTCGGCCCGGCCCAACAATTTGGGTAGCGGGTCGTGACAGAAATCAAACATTCATTACAGTATTTTAAAGGGAAACTCAGTTAAGAGGGAAGGAAACCAACTCAGGCATTAAACTTCTATTCTCAGGTTAAGAAAACCATTCTCAGTTTAACAGTAAACATAGTGTTCCTAAGAAAACAGGGATCACATTGAATACATTCAATACAATTCAGTAAAAAGAAGAACAATCTCAGTTTATAGTTCAGGAAAATCAGTAACTTAAAGTGAAAACTCAGTTAAAGAGTGAGCTATCCCATTGAAACCAATCCATAATCCACATGACAGTTCTAACTAAATCCCAGATTAGGAACCCATTTCATTTACAGTTCACTAAGGAAAAAAAAGAATCAGTTAATGATAAAATCATTCATTCATATCTCAGGAAAAACAGGAATGAGAATCTCAGGTTACACATTAGTTCAATGACATTCGAACCCAACACATAGGTCAATTTCTCATTCTCAACCCAAAGCCAAATTCAAATGTAAACATGAAACTAACAAGAATAATAACATGTGGGGGGTAATTAACAGAGGTTGAAACATCACTAAAAACTGGGAATTAACGTTTAGAAAATGGGGAAAAATCAAGTATCAGGACCTGTGTATCAGTGTTGCCATTAACCCATTTCCGAATCCAAATATTCCATCAAAACTAATCTAACATGTAAATTAATTCTAATATATATTATACATGATATAGGATCTAATTAGCAAATAAAAACATGAATTAAACTAACTAAAACTGAATTAAATCGAGAACCCAAAGAACACTGATACACGCACACAGTGCACACTCATGCACGCACGAATCCGTGTCCGACACGACACGAGGGCTCGTGCAACTCGAGGAGCCTCGTGTCAGTCACGAGTACGACACGTGTGTCGAGTTTCATAAGCCAAAGTGGCGTGTGCACAGAGCAGTCGCACCCGAGCAGCAGGGCATGCAACCTGCCCGTGCACGCGCGCGCAATCGCGTGTCCACGTGTCTGTGTCGACTCGACCCGACACTAATACATGCTCAGTATAATAGAAAACCATAAGCGAGGTCAAAACCCTAATTCCTATTCAAATAGTTTCCTAAAATCAGGCCGAAATGTCCTTTGGGACATTTCATCAAACACCTAGGTCTATAGGCTAATACGTGTCCATTTAGGACACGAAATGGACACAAAACCTAGGTCTAGGCATACCTACAGTTAGGGTAGACCTAGGGCTTTCCAAATATGTAAAGAAACTAGAAATTTAATGGAGTTTACATTGATTTACCTATTGGTGACCAAATGCAAGAAAAGCCGTAAATGGGGGGTTCCTCTTGCTAGCAAACTTCTCCAAATTGGTAAGAATCTGAGAAAAATAAATAACAACAACAAGAACACCTCATTTAAAACCTATTGCAATTTGTTTGAGGGGGAATGGAGCCAAAATAGAATTTCTAGGGATTTTTGAAGATGGAGGCTCACCTCTTCCAAAACTTGAGAAATTCTAAGGAGGCTAGCCCTAATGGAGGAGATTATTTACAGGGGGGATTCCCAAGGCTAGTGTTGGCTGGCCACTAATGGATTAGGGTTAGGTTAGGGCTAAAGGATTGGGCTTAGTCATTAATCAATGTTCAATCACAAGTCATGACTTGTGTCTAATGTCTTCTATTCTAACTCTATATTCCTAATTGATTCTAATAACTAGAGTATGGTTAACTTAACTTAACCTAGGGTCTCAATCTAACCAAGTCTAAACTCAACTAGGGTTAGGTCACAAAGTCAAAGCTAGTCAAAGTCAACCTAGTCAACCCTCATTCAAACAATTCCAAAATAAATCCTAAAAATTCCCATAAATTCTAATAAATTCAAATAACCCCAAAAATGACAAAATACCCTCAAACTAGAAATGATAAACAAAATACCCTAATCACATGGCTAGGCTCTAGGTCAACCAGTCTCCAAGGTTACACTATCAAAACACCAAAATTATAAGTCATGATTTAAAAAATAGTTTTAAATGAATAAAAAATTTACCAAAAATTATATCATGATTTAAATATCATTATTAAAAGACTAAAATTACAAAATTTCAAAATTACCCTCTTCTGGAAAATTGGGTGTTACAATCCTACCCACCTTATAAAAATTTTATCTTCGAAATTAAGATAATCGTACCCCTTCTAGGTTAAGCCCCCAGCAATCATAGTCTCAGATACCTATTTAAATCACACAGTTGAAAAGTGTAACCTATGGGGTCATGGCATGCAATGACAGTTTGGGGTCTCATCTAGTTACACCAACATGCTACAGTACTAGGCAATCACAAGGTATCAAAACATACAAGCAAGAGATGCATCAAAATTCTCAAAAGGGATACTAAGGTTAGGTCAAAACTCACCTCCAACTAGGTCTGAGAACTAGAATTTCCTCCTGGAAGTAGGGCCCTGGTTGGGGCAGGTATATCAGGACAGTGCTGCACCCAGTGCGCAGCTGACCCACAGAATAGGCACAATCCTAGTCTCTTTCTACAGATATTTCACTTGTGTCCAGACTTCTTACAGTAGGCACAGATAGGCTCTGGCTCAGCTGGCCTCTGCTGGACAGGAGATTGGGCTGGGTATGATGATATAGGCTGGATATATGGGTACTCCTCAAACTCTGGATAGGACTGGGTACTGCTCCTCGCCCTCTTGTTGCTAGGCTCTCCTCCTGGAAGCACAGAGTCCCGCAGACGTAGCAACCTCTGGATTTGCTCCCTCATGGCCTCCTCATGAACTCTCTGTAACTCCATCAACCTTTCTTGGAAATATCCAAACACCTGGGCTGCATCAAGTAACAAACCTCCGGGTGGTACAGTATGGAGTACAAAGGGTAGGAAATGGCTCTCGGTCTCAGGTAAATCTACAGCTCTCTCCTGAACGACATGAGATGAAGGAAGACTCTCTGGCGAGGCTACCACCATCTCCTCAATGGCAGGAGGTGCCACCACCCCCTGATCAGATAGAGGGATCACTACCTCCTGAACAGTAGGAGGTGGAGGCACACTCTCAGTAGCTGCAGCTGCTCTCAGGCAACGGATTCGGGTCATGGGTGCCATACTGGAAAGGATAGAAACACAACAATCATTAAGGCTGTAAGGCAGTCTACCCTCCTATATGAAAACTGGTACTTATCAAAAATAAAATATAATAAGGATAACTACCAATTATCTATTAAGGGATACTATTCAAGAAAATTAAAATCAAAAGTTAAGGAATGAAAGTCAATTGCATGGAATCCAATCACAATATGTATATATAGAGAGTGTGTTAGAGAGGAAAAAGCTAGCATTATGTAAGGGTTATGTGGTTCGTGTAAATTATACATGAAAGTGCATAAGAGGATCTGTGTCTCAACTATAGCTATCAAGTTACACTATTCATGGCATATTGGTTAAGCAGCCTACAAGGCACAAGCTATTTACTCATAACATGCATGGCTAACCATATATATGTATATTTATATGTATAGAGAGGTAGAGATTTAATTGCATCTACATACATTATAACATGTATACATAACTATATATATATATCTACATAGCTATATGAACATAACATAGAGATGAAGGGTTAGGTTTTTATGGCAGTTGTGAACATTAGTGTAGAGTGTCAAGTGTACATGGGTTAAAACTTGAAATAAAGGGTTCAATCATTCAGTTTTAGTTCAACATTACATATTAGATCTGAAATTGAACTACACATTTGAAAGCAATAAAAAAATGTTAACATGTATTTAGTTTTTAAAATTTAGAGAAATTCGAACATCAAAACCAACTCAAAGTTTACCACAACCATCACCTAACATGTAAGAGTATGAAACCTAACTTATATACCTACACACAATAATGTATATGGCTCAAACATTACCATTTAAAATTGCAAATTGAACTAAGCACTTAGAATCCAGGGTTAAAGGTTTAATATGTACACAGTCTCAGATTTGACAAATTCAACACAAAACTCAACCAATTTCTTTAAGACTTGAAACCCTGCATGTAACATACATGTGCAGTAATATAAACAACAACTAATAACATGAAATTTAAATTTAATTTATGAATTTAATCTGGAAAACAGAGAACTAGTCACTGATACTGTCCTATATTAGAATTATTGGGATTTTAAGAAATTAACATCAATATATTAATATGCATTTAGATAGGTTGGTAATCAAGTGTAGCATGCATACGTGTCAGGCAAGCATCTGTGTCCACTATATATATATATATATATATATATATATATATATATATATATATATATATATATATATATATATATATATATATATATATATATATATATATTCTAAGGTAATACAAGAAATAATGGCAAGAAGAAAATAATGATAAATCTGTTCTGCTTATCTGTTTAAAAAGGAAGAACCATTTGAACCCAGAGTTACAATATCAAATCTAAGTCAAGGTCTAGCAAAATCATTGATTCATTGTATTAGGAAGAAATTTATAGCAAGAAGTTACACTAGATTTATAATAACAGCTAAGCCACTCCTACTCATACTCCTACTCCTAAGTTATTTGATGATGGGGTACAATTTATAACAACAGAATGGTATGATAGAGATGATATGTTTAAAAAGCTTCTCAAGATATAATCTGATAATCATATGCGTCTGTCTAAAATCATGTTACTCAGAGTCCTCGCCATGCCAGTAAGCAAGGCTGCGATAAACGATAGATTCCATAACTGGGGTATGCACCTCTACAATCATGTCATCTGGAAATCTCGTTATGCCGACTAGTATAGCTGCGAGAAATTCCAAATCTCATAACCAAAATACGTACATCCGAAGTCAGGTCTCTATGTTTCCACCACGCCAGCTAATATGGCTGCGATAAACTACAAGCTCCATAATCAAGTAGACGTTTTACCATCCCTGTATTCCCGTCAACATATGTTATCAGAAAAATATCGTAACTCAGGCCTTAAATTCATTTCGATAGAAAAATCAAAGTCAACAACGATCCAATCAAAATCAAATTCAGTAATCAAGGAGTGAGAGCAACAAATCAAGGGAAATGATTCAAATTGAAGTTTAAATAAGATTCTCAAGGGTCGTCCCAGGAATCTCTCAAGGAATCCTAACTGTGATTGAGTACCTTTAAAAATATATTCTAATCCTACTGCAGGCTGTAGTGATACTCTAATTCGAATATCACTACATAAACTCGACCTGCATGGGCCACCACTAAAAACGTGTCACGACCCGCACCCACTGTGAGGGTACGAGAACGTAACAACGCCCAGCCTACGCCGCAGTATCGGCGGTAGAACGCTGTCCTAGGTCATAACATCTAACAATATAAGCTAAGCAGTTTATACTCCCCGAGTGGGGGTGACATAGCAGAAAGTAAACTCAATCACAACTAAGAAAGAAGAAGCACGATATGATAAAGAACTCAAGGAAAATACAGATGATCAATAGTCTAAGATAACATCTCAGCAGATATCCAGAGTACAAGGTCTCAGCTACTGAATATGAAAGAATATACAACCCAGATCTCAAAGACAGAAATAAAGTCTATCTACTAGTCTCAAGACAACATAAGTAAGATAAGGCCTAACTAAGCTAGTCTAGGCAGTAGGGTAAAGTCGTCAGCTAGAGCTGTCCTGCAAAAGGTATCCGTATAGGCCTCCTCCTCGTCCTCTGTAATATTTTTAACAGGTCCAGTCAGGACAGGCACGAGCACAATACATCTCAACAGTTCATAGCAGGTTAGAAAATATAATCATGTAGTAAAGTAAGATATAGATACTGAAGAAATACAGTATGTAAACAGAGAGAGAGAACTGTAATAGAAGTATCTACTATAAGTAAAGAGCTACTAGTGACTAGTGATTTAGAGTACAAAGTCGACATGTGAACGGCTTGATTTGCACATGGCTATACTAAAGAGGCGTACATGGCTATTCTACTTTGGAATTATTCACATGGCTATTTATACTCCCCCGTACCCCCAATCAGTACACAAGGATCCAACCAGGTTATGTTATGATTCTATGTAACGGCCCCCGAAGGGTGGTACATAGTAGTCCCATAAATGGCAATTTTGGGAAACCTAATAAATGGGATAAGGATTCAAAGAAGACTCTGTGATCATAAGAGTATATGTCACAAGTGATCAAAGAACCAAAGAAGCATAGTGATACGCCATGTAAGTGAAACGCACAGAACATAGAGTACCCGATGCTCCCTGAAGGGATAACATCTCAAGAAGGGATCCATATAGTACTAATCCGTGTGACCAACGTGACAGTATCAAGTAAAGTAATTTAATGCAGGAAAATAATTCTAAGCATGATATAAAATGATCAGAGAATATACTCGCCTGTATCTGAATGTCCGGATGAAATGTACTGTCCGAGGAGAGGTGTCTGGCTCCTAATCAGAACAGCACAAGTCACAACCAGTCTAAAATGATAACAAGATGCAATTTAATGCATTCTAAATGAATCTAGGTCAATCTAGGCCAAAGTCAACTCTTGGTCAACTCTGGTCAACCCTAGAAGTCAAACTAGGTCAACTATGGTCAAACTAGGTCTAACAAGTCTAATTAGTCTGTTCTAGGCCTAATCAAGACTAAACAAGTCTATCTAGACTCTATACTGACACACAGATACACCCATAGGCTAAGAGCCTAGGCTATAGGCTATACTATGCCTATAATATATATTACATAACACATGACAATATTCAAATTTAAAATACAACACATATTGATATATTATAATCTAATATAGAATTACACATATTGATATATAATATAATATAGAATACACTAGCATATAGGCTACCTATATTCATATCACACATATATTTTATATATCCATATATGATATGGTAACACACATTAGCACATAGGTACCTATAGTATATCACACCATATAGGATACCTAAAAATGGACCCTCACATACTCATAAGCATAGTAAAAAAAGGAAATGAATGTGTTTGTGTGTGTGTGAAACATGAGAGTGTGTGGTGTACATATGTGTGTGTGTGAAAGAGTGTGGCATGGCAAATCAGTGTGAAGTCTGGAAAATATCAGTGAGAGGTTAACATTGTGTGAGACATAAGGGTTCAATGTGTGTAGTGTCAAAGGAAATCAGGAAATACATGTGTGTGTACAGAATTTAGGGTGTGAGTGATACATGTGTATGTCAGTGTCAAAAAAAATAGGGCCTGTGTTCAGTGAGGTGTCAAGTGAGTGTGAGACATGAGACACTTGTGTGTGTATCATATAGGAACAGTGGGTGTGAGGAGAGTTTTTAGGGAAAATAGAAAACTGTGTGTTAGACATGTCATGAGGAAAAATCAGTGAACAATGTTCATATATAGCAGTAAAGTGACAGGAAAACATAACTCAGATTTATAGGAATTTATCTCAGTTTATAGAAGTAACCTCAGGTATATAGAATTAAAGCATTCAAACTCAGTTGCATAATTCGATCCTATCTAAATCAAAGTATAAAGAATATAAATTGAATCATTGAATCAGTTAACAATTGAATGAGTCATTTCCATTTCAGTTCAGTAGGGGAAGAACCCAATCCAAAACAGTCAACTCTGTGCTAATTTAACAATGTGAAATCAAACATTCATTACAGTATTTTAAAGGGAAACTCAGTTAAGAGGGAAGGAAACCAACTCAGGCATTAAACTTTCATTCTCAGGTTAAGAAAACCATTCTCAGTTTAACAATGAACATAGTGTTCCTAAGAAAACAGGGATCACATTGAATACATTCAATACAATTCAGTAAAAAAAAGAACAATCTCAGTTTATAGTTCAGGAAAAATCAGTAACTTAAAGTGAAAACTCAGTTAAAGAGTGAGCTATCCTATTAAAACCAATCCATAATCCATATGACAGTTCTAACTAAATCCCAGATTAGGAACCCATTTCAGTTACAGTCCACTAAGGAATAAAAAAGAATCAGTTAATGATAAAATCATTCATTCATATCTCAGGAAAAACAGGAATGAGAATCTCAGGTTACACATTAGTTCAATGACATTCGAACCCAACACATAGGTCAATTTCTCATTCTCAACCCAAAGCCAAATTCAAATGTAAACATGAAACTAACAAGAATAATAACATGTGGGGGGTAATTAACAGAGGTTGAAACATCACTAAAAACTGGGAATTAACGTTTAGGAAATGGGGAAAAATCAAGTATCAGGACCTGTGTATCAGTGTTGCCATTAACCCATTTTCGAATCCAAATATTCCATCAAAACTAATCTAACATGTAAATTAATTCTAATATATATTATACATGATATATAGGATCTAATTAGCAAATAAAAACATGAATTAAACTAACTAAAACTGAATTAAATCGAGAACCGAAAGAATACTGATACACGCACACAGTGCACACTCGTGCACGCACAAATTCGTGTCCGACACGACACGAGGGCTCGTGCAACTCGAGGAGCCTCGTGTCAGTCATGAGTACGACATGTGTGTCGAGTTTCATGAGCCAAAGTGGCGTGTGCACAGAGCAGTCGCACCCGAGCAGCAGGGCATGCAACCTGCCCGCGCGCGCACGCACAACCGCGTATCCACGTGTCTGTGTCGACTCGACCCGACACTAATACATGCTCAGTGCAATAAAAAACCATAAGCAAGGTCAAAACCCTAATTCCTATTCAAATAGTTTCCTAAAATCAGGCCGAAATATCATTTGGGACATTTCATCAAACACCTAGGTCTATAGGCTAATACGTGTCCATTTAGGACACGAAATGGACACAAAACCTAGGTCTAGGCATACCTACAGTTAGGGTAGACCTAGGGCTTTCCAAATATGCAAAGAAACTAAAAATTTAATGGAGTTTACATTGATTTACCTATTGGTGACCAAATACAAGAAAGGCCTCAAATTGGGAGGGTTCCTCTTGTTAGCAAACTTCTCCAAATTGGTAAGAATCTGAGAAAAATAAATAATAACAGCAAGAACACCTTATTTAAAACCCATTGCAATTTGTTTGAGGGAAAATGGAGCTAAAATGGAATTTCTAGGGATTTTTGAAGATGGAGGCTCACCTCTTCCAAAACTTGAGAAATCCTAAGGAGGCTAGACCAAATGGAGGAGATTATTTATAGGGGGGGTTCCCAAGGCTAGTGTTGGCTGGCCACTAATGGATTAGGGTTAGGTTAGGGCTAAAGGATTGGGCTTAGCTATTAATCAATGTTCAATCACAAGTCATGACTTGTGTCTAATGTCTTCTATTCTAACTCTACATTCCTAATTGATTCTAATAACTAGAGTATGGTTAACTTAACTTAACCTAGGGTCTCAATCTAACCAAGTCTAAACTCAACAAGGGTTAGGTCACAAAGTCAAAGCTAGTCAAAGTCAACCTAGTCAACCCTCATTCAAACAATTCCAAACTAAATCCTAAAAATTACCATAAATTCAAATAAATTCTAATAAATTCAAATAACCCCAAAAATGATAAAATACCCACAAACTAGAAATGGTAAACAAAATACCCTAATCACATGGCTAGGCTCTAGGTCAACCAGTCTCCAAGGTTACACTATCAAAACACCAAAATCATAAGTCATGATTTAAAAATAGTTTTAAATGATTAAAAAATTCACCAAAAATTATATCTTGATTTAAATATCATTATTAAAAGACTAAAATTACAAAATTTCAAAATTATCTTCTTCTGGAAAACTGGGTGTTACACGAACCAGCCTCGCGCCCCGCCTCCCGAGGCCGCGCCCTGCCTCGCCTTCCCCGGCGACCCCTGAACCAGCCGTGCTCCCGCCTTCCAAGGCCGCAGCGCCTCCCGCCGGCCAGATCCGCCCCCGGCGGCCCCCGAGTCCCCCGTCCCGCTCCTCGGCCAGCCACCCCAGGCCGACCCCCTCTCGGCCTCCCTCCGTTTCCCCTCTGTCGCTCGCCGCCGAGTCCTTCGTTCCCCGATCCGGCCGACCGTAACGGTCCAGCATCCCCGTGCCGGGGTGCTGTCCCGATCCGACTTCCCGGGACTCGCTGACCCATGGCCGCTCTCCTAACGCTGACCCGCGAGTTTTTCGATCTGCTGTCCCGCGGTGCCCTCTGGCATTTCTGTCTCCGTGTCGCTGCCGCGTGGATTATTCTTTCTTTATAATTACATCTGAGAGCTCTAGCCGAGCATTTGAGGTATAATTTCGTGTCCCTGTGTCCCTTCCCGTAACTAGTCTGTGATAACGCGGTCCCGATCCCGTTTTGGGATTCGGTATTTTGTTTATGTTGCTTTGGTGATACGCGGTTATTGCTACGTAGCGGCATATTTCTTTTTTGATATATATATACATATTTTTGTGCTATAGTTTTCTGGACTGGAAGTATTGGATTGTGGTGGTTATTCCTGGTTTGGAATATTATGCTGTGAGTTATCCCTGGTTTAGGGATATTTGAATTGTGTTGTGGTTGGCATCCTCCCAGGATTGGGTTGTCCCAATTACAAAGGAGATGCTGCCCAAATTTTCAGGAAATATTTTAAAAAGGGATTTTCTTATAAAAATTAGCAATTTGAATAAAACCTATTTTCCAAAGAAAATCGGTCTTTACAAAATGATTTATAGATTGGATTTTGTTGGTTTTTGGATTTTATGGTTTTTGTACCACCAGTTAAGAGACGACCATATCGGTCGAATGAGCCTCGGCGAAACGCAAACGATACAGGATCACCTGTACGTTGAGGCATAATCTGTAATATGAGATTGCACGACCAAGTCTGAGACTCTTTAATTTTTAAATTTAATTATAATTTATTTTAGAACTGGTACTGCTTTTAGTATTTATGGTGCAGGGCCTCGGCCTACTGTTTGGACCGTTCGCGGCACTCAGAACTCGTCTTAGGATTAATTAATTTATGTAAAAATTTGTAAGGGCATAAGTCCAGTTTTTCCTTCATTTCTCTGTGACCATGTATTGTGTAGCGTAGTCTTTCCTTATTTTTCTGGAATATTGATTCGCCGTTAAACGCGTAGAATATAAAATGGATATATATTTTATAAAGAAAATTAATAAGTTTTCTCACAATAAATAATCTGGTAATTTAGCAATTCATATTTTTTCCTCATTTAAAGAAAAGTCTAGTTTTATATATATTATAAAATACAAAGTTTTGACAGGTTAACCTATAAATCGCTATTTTTTCTAATTAACTGAATTAACCGGTTTAACCAAGTAAACGATAACCAACGTAGCTTGCGACGTTAGGCGTATTTCGGTAGTTAATTAAATAAACTTAAAACTTGACTAGGGACTGCTTCTAGAGATTGTAACTAGCACACCTAGAATGGTTTCATTATGGTTCTAAGTCAAGGTTCTCAATTGTAGGATCTCGGAGACGTACTTGACTTCCTCCTCGGTACCGACATTTTCGATCCAGTCAATCAACAGAGGAAAGTTACGATTATGTTTTCTTGCATTTTATTTAGTAATTGTCATGTTGCATGCTTAAACCACATTGCTATGCATGCTTAAACCATATTGCTACACAGAACCCTCTCCTAGGGTTCAAATATTGATTGATATTGATTGTGGGGATATTGGGGGAATAGTATAGCGTTTATGACCAATACCCCTCATATTATATGTTGTTATTGTGCGAGCTTACCCCTCTTAAACACAGGGATAAGTCGTGTCGCATCGCTAGGATACTATTGTACAACCCAAGCCGGTCATAGACGTTTACATATTCGAATCATATTGTTTTAAGAAATGAATTGTTAAATTGCTGGAAAGTATTGTTTCAACTGTTTAGTCTGTACTTTTCTATTATTATTTGAAATGTGAGGTACATATTCGTACTTGCTCCCTCCTGACTGGAGACCAACATTTTTAGGTGACATTGAGGATGCTGAGCTATTGTACAATAGCTACTATGACCCGGTATTGTATCCTGTGGTGTTGCCAGAGTCCCCCTTGGAGGACGCAGAACCAGATGCTGATGAGCTGACCGTCTAGCTAGTTGTTTTCTAGATATCTTATTTTATTGTATTGGAGTTTGTTGATTTGAATTCAGTACTTTATTTCAGCACTTTTATTTCCAGTTGTACTTTTCAATGGTTGAATAAAAAGGTTTTCAAATATTCACAAATTCGTGTTGTGACAAATGTATAAATGTTGTTGTGAATACCTGCATATAGAACAGCTTACTGCCGCCGTCTCATAACGGTGCAGGCTGGACATGATCCGGTTCGACCCAATAATTTGGGATCGAATCGTGACATATTTTTAGTGGTGGCCCATGAAGGTCGATCAACAACTTAAGTGAACATACCTAGAAACAACTAGAACACTCGAATATTGATTTGTCACAACATAGGACCGAATTATCTATATATAAGTAACTATTTTTGCTTGCTTATAGAACGGTAGGTTATCTTGTTTATGCTTGCCCCTAAACTTGCCAGACTATGAAGACAACCTGACCTATGCCTATCAGTCGGTACTAGCAAGATCTTGTTTTCTATGCATGACGCAAGAAAACATGACAAGAGAATCGTAGTAGTAGATTGAGCGGCATGAGGCTGCTCGAACCAGACCAGGACCAGAAAAGCTAATGATACCTAGAATTATTAATTTGCACTAGATGATACCCTACCGAAGCATAACATATTACCCTTGATTACACTTTTTCTGGCCAATATCTTTCCCAAAGTCACGTCTCCCCTACGATACAATTTTTGAAAATTGTAATCTTAATGAGAATGTATGTAAGGCGGTATTTATCAAGAATATATTGGTGATTAAGAATTGGAAGAATAGAACTTTGGAATACCTAGATATTAGTTGGTACTGATAACAATTGGAAGCGATAATGACATAAGTAAACATGGTGAGCAGAGAGTCTACTATATTCACCATGTTACAATATAGGACCGAAATTATTTATTTTAAAAAAAATTTGGCTTGCTTATAGTTTTATAGGTTACCTTGCTTACATTTGTACCTAAACCTTATCTAGATTAGGCCGATTGTATGATGGTATATTTTACTGCCTATTTTATTTTTTAGATTTTTGGTATATTTTAGTGTCCCATGGCTTTCGGGATTATTTTCTTCCATATCTTTAACAAATTCTAGCATACTTTAGGATCCATACTCTCTCGTCGTTTTTGGATTAAGATTAGATTTTTTTATCTCCTTCTTTAGCAAACCTATTTCAACTTCTCCATTTGTTGATCAAATCTTACTCCTCTATCTTTAGTTGGAACCTAGATCCACTCGCTAATTAGAGTTTCAGATTCTTCTATAGCAACCTAATAAACTCTTATCTACCCAGAGTATTACTACGACTAGTGTATCCAACCATTTCTCTTGACCTTATTTCCAATTAACTTTCTCAGAACCAATTTCGAACTGAATTCTTTTGGAACCATAAAGTCCCAAGGTTAATTGTTACCAAAGAATTGGTTCAACTTAGCTGGTTCACATATCTTCCAAGGGAACTATTTTCTGAAAAATAATTCCAATATGGATTGATATTTCCTAAGTTATTCCAAGTACCAAAAATATTTTTATTTGTTGATTTCCTCCACTCAACTCGAAACCTTACTCTCCCTAGGCAACTTCTTGATCAATTCAAGGCCTAGGCACTTTTAAACTCAATGTTTGAACATCATAAAGCACGAACGGTCAGAGAATTAATTCCATCCTAATATTGAATTTCCTTTAGTCATTGAATTTTTTTTTGAATTGTTGAATTATCCCTTTGAAATTCCCATGGACAAAGTTAAGAAAATATTCAGTGACCCAATATGGCTTCGCACATATGCGTCGCAACCATCTATTTGAATTATAGAAACTGCGAGTATACTGCAGCCAGTTGTGCACTGGCGGGGCATAGACTCTAAGTTGAACTGATTCGGGTGTTGATAGGTTTTTGGATATTATTGAGACTACGTCCTAAATGCATCAAATTTGTCTCCTATATTGTTCAGCCAAAAAATGGATAAAGTTGATAGACTACTCGAAAACCTATTACTATTCAAGTTATGGAGCCAAAATTTTACTGCAGTCAGGTACACTCTGGCGAGGCATAAATTTGAGGCAAAGTGACTTCGGATATATTTGGATTTTCAAATATTATTAAGACTATATCCATAATATGGTTGTCTTTTCTGCACCATCAAATTATTCTGATTGTTGTCCGAATTAGAGGACTTGTATTTCTAACGGCTTTCTATTTTCAGAAATCTCTTATCACAGCCAGAAAGGATAGATTTTCTATAAAATTGTACTTGATTTTTCCTAGAACTTATTAGGACCATATCAATCTCTATTGGCTCAATCTCTTTCCTGTTTCAACCTTAGTACGTTGCATATATATATTTTTATATTTATTTATTCATATATTTATTATTGTTATTTCTTTTAGTTACATATTTTGGAAGCTGTAGATAGTTGTGGTTAGCTTTATATATTAAATAATTGATATACATCTTGTGGATAACCATATGTATATAGTTGATAGCTATATGCGGGGAAAACATAGATTGTTACTTATCTCATTCCTTGTAAGGGATCCTTAGGATTAATAATAAATAGCTAAAGGGTAGAAAAGGTAGAAGAATACCTTGAGTAAGCTAGCCTTGAGGGAGTAGTATACCTAACTTGTGACTTATTTGAAATAGAATTGTTAGTAGTGCTCGCTAGCGTCTAAACCTCATTCAAAAATGATGGTATTTAACGATTTTGAATTTTATGCTTAAAGGAAGAGTTATCGAAGATAAAGGAAGACGTAGGTAGAGTTAGCGAGGAAAGTATAGGATTTGGTAAAGTTCTCCCGTAAAGGAAGTGAATTTGGATAATATATATAAACATGTGAATATAATGATCAAGTAAAGAAACACTTGACGAGGATCAACTTTTATGGTTAGATGACTACTATACCTAGAAGGGACGGATATAGCCATGGAAGGAATAACACGGGCAATGGAATGATAGGTTCTAGAGAAGGAATAAGCAGAGAGGATTTGAGATAAGACCATTGGCATGCAACGATGGATGAAAAATTGATTTAGGTGATTTATGATTCCATATATATATTTTGTTTTAATACCTTGACAGATATCTTAGTTTTATGTAGATATCGAAGGTTCAGCAAGTTAGAGATTGATTTTGCATGGTATTAATAAGATAGTTATCTTCTAAGTCTTTTTCCTGCATATCTTATCTTCTGACCGTTGAAATAGTGAAACGATATTCTTTCTATTCCCTTTGATCATCACTTAGTTCACAATGAAAATACCTTATTCGATTACATTCCTATCACAGCTATATTGTTCTGATCACCCTCGCTATCCTCCTATCATACAACTTGTTGATTTTTCCCGAGTCACAAACCCTTATACAACATTCCAATTTAATTTGGAACTTCAAGTCCCTCACCTCAGAAAATTTCATTATTTTTTGTCTTCTCAATAAATTGTTGATGTTCGTCTCTTTCGTTTTTTGTTTCATGAGACTTCATTTGATTTTTTTTCTCTATTTTATGATCATATTTGTACCTAGATTTTCTTGTGCCTAAAATGATTTCAATCACAACAATATTCTAACTCTATTCCAGATCATATCTAGATAATTTTGATCGTGCCTATATTTTATCATCTTAACCAGTGATCATGACTAGTATTCGATCGCGACTGATGATTTAAATTCCATGTTTGATCAAGGTTAAGTGATTTTGATCGTACCCCGGCCCTTATCTTTGAAATTTCGAGGACAAAATTTTCTAAGGAGGGAAGGTTGTAAAACCCGCAATTTTGGTTTATTAGAATTTCTGGATTATTGGACTACTAGTTTAGATTAGGAATAATATTATTATTATTATTACTATTATTATTGTTATTATTATTTTAGTAGGATCAGAGAAATAATTATTTCAAATAAAATTAATTGGATTTTTGATTGTGGCCCAGTCCCGATTCCGTTTTCGGAGTCCGACCCCGAGCTGAACCCGAATCCCGTATTCCGATCCTTCCTCTGAACATTTTTTTTATTACATGGAAATTATATACCAATATATTATATATATTAGTTGGAGTAATAAATAAAAAAAACAAAAAACAAAAACCCAACTTTTCCCACGACCTGGCCTTCCCCCACGACCAGGTCGTTTCCCCCAATTTTCTCCAACTCCCTCTCTTCCTCTACTCATTCTCCTTTCTTTTCTTTAAAAACCCACTCCCTCCCTCTCTCACTAAAGCATTAGCACCATTTTACTACCACCCAGAACTCCCCCTCTCACTTCATTCCCGTTCCCCCCAAAAATTACCCCGGCGACCCCCGAACCAGCCGGGCGCCCCGCCTCCCGAGGCCGCGCCCTGCCTCGCCTTCCCCGACGACCCCCGAACCAGCCGCACGCCCGCCTCCCGAGGCCGCAGCGCCTCCCGCCGGCCAGATCCGCCCCCGGCGACCCCCGAGTCCCCCGTCCCGCTCCTCGGCCAGCCACCCCAGGACGACCCCCTCTCGGCCTCCCTCCGTTTCCCCTCTGCCGCTTGCCGCCGAGTCCTTCGTGCCCCGATCCGGCCGACCGCGACGGTCCAGCATCCCCGTGCCGGGGTGCTGTCCCGATCCGACTTCCCGGGACTCGCTGACCCGTGGCCTCTCTTCCAGCGCTGACCCGCGGTTTTCCCGATCCGCTGTCCCGAGGTGCCCTCTAGCATTTTTGTCCCCGTGTCGCTACCGCGTGGAATATTCTTTCTTTATAATTACATCTGAGAGCTCTAGCCGAGCATTAAAGGTATAATTTCGTGTCCCTGTGTCCCTCCCCGTAACTAGTCTGTGATGACGCGGTCCCGATCCCGTTTCGGGATTCGATATTTTGTTTACGTAGCTTTGGTGATACGCGGTTATTGCTACGTAGCGGCGTATTTCTATTTTGATATATATATGCATATTTTTGTGCTATAGTTTTCTGGACTGGAAGTATTGGATTGTGGTGGTTATTCCTGGTTTGGAATATTATGCTGTGAGTTATCCCTGGTTTGGGGATATTTAAATTGTGTTGTGGTTGACATCCTCCCAGAATTGGGTTGTCCCAATTACAGAGAAGATGCTTGTAACGTCCCAGAACCAGAATACTGGAGAGCGGGGGCGTACATAGCCAGCTACGTATATCGAAGTGCAACACACCTCGCTATACGGTCACGGCTGTCTAGATACATGAGGGTTTAACTGCAAGCCAACAGTCTCCTAGGGTCCTGAACAAGCCTATTTTCTCAATCTCAAGTAAGCAATAATAGTTACAAGATGTCAGAGCACCAAATATATAATAGCAAGGCGTCCCATACATTACATATTGGATGATCATGAAGCTAGTCGTACAAAATATCAAGACTAGCAAGAGTTCAGTCATACATGATCAACCCTAGGATCTGTCAATCATGTTACAGCCCGTAGGCAGACAGTAAATAAGGTACAATACGATCTAACACGTGCTCACCGGCTAAACGCCTCAAAAGAATAATTTCATAAAAAAGTGGGAGGACAAAAGAAACCCACTCGTTGCCAGGGTTACGCCTGGTGGTCACCATCCGGCTGGAAGACAGGTGGATCCTCTGGTACTGCTCCGATATCTGGCCACACAAAACCAGCTGGGTCAGACCCCAGAAAGAGCAAGTGCCACAAATAAGGCTTCACTTAGGAACTAAAACCAGTATATCACAATAGAATATTAAAGATAATAAATAAAGAACTAAAAATAATAGAGATAACAACAGTAAACTGAGTACGAAGAAACCATTCAAGTAGCCAGGTCACAACCCTTAAACCAAACAAGGACCGGGGTTGCAGCCCTTCACCTGAATAGAAACCCGTCTCAAATACTATTGGTACAGTGAAGACAATAAACGAAGAGATGACACAGAATTGCTCCGGAAGCCAGGTTACAATCCTTAAACCAAACAAGGACCGGGGTTGTAACCCTTCGCCTGAACAGAACTGGACCCCTGATCTTTATTGTTAAGGCCAGCATAAGTAATAAATCATACTGTTGAAGTGAAGTAAAACATGACGAGCATGACATGGGATAAAATAAGACAATAAACGAAGAGAGGACACAGAACTGCTCCGGGAGCCAGGTTACAACCCTTAAACCAAACAAGGACCGGGGTTGTAACCCTTCGCTTGAACAGAACTGGACCCCTGATCATTTATTATTGAGACAGGCACAATCAATCGTGTCATGTCACAGTCTTGTACAGGATCAAGATAAGACTAAGCTGGAATAAACTCCATCCAATCAATCACGGCCAATCAAGAAGTACGGCTTGATACTCTTAACTAACTAGGGTTATTACAGGTCTAGTTACTAGCAAGATGCAATGAGATTATCCCAACAGCCACAAGCCCTGCAGACCATCCGGTTATCCAGGTCGAATGTCCATTTATGGAGGGTGCACCACATGACTGTGTGCTAGAAATGTGCCCTACTCGTCGGTAGGATACAAGTCCACTGAATGTGCCCAGATAACGGGATTTCCTGTAGCTGGAAATCTCTTTATGTCTACTGAATTATTCTAGTTTATTAGCCTTAGTCAATTACTGTAGGTATCCCTGACTGTGGTACTCAGGGATCCCTATCCTAGACATGATGCAAGACAGTACTAGTTTATTTATACAAACACAATCGCCTACGGTGTCCAGGTCTTTCGTACTTGTCATATCGGGCTAGCTGTCGTAACAGCATGTCATGATATATCATGTCAGCTATTAGTCAAGAGTGTGCCACTGCGGGCCATTATCGTGTTCAAGAATATGTGTAAATCTACATAGTACCAGCCTTCTATCAAGAAACCCAAGTTATATAAGCATAAATGTAATATCCAAATATATATGAACGAGAATAATAATAATAATAATAAAATAAAGAGGACCACAGCTACGGAAGACCAAGCAGCCAGGAAGGAACTAGGCATATGCGGCCAGAGAGAATCGGGCTCATACGGCTCGGGCCAGCCCGAGTCACGCGGCTTAAAAAGGGGGATAAGCATATGCGGCTAGAGATGAAGGGTCTCATGCGGCTGTGCTAGCAAAAGCCATGCAGCCGGGAAGAGGGGAGCATACGCGGCTAGTGAAGGACCAGTGCCATGCGGTTGAGGAGAAATGTGGACTCATGCGGCACGGGATTCAGTAAGGGTATGCGGCTGCGGGAGTAAGCAGTCTATGCGACTGCGCCTATGCGGTTGGGTCAAGTAGAAACTTATGCGGCTACGCCAAGGACAGCTTATGCGGCTCGCGGGGAGGAAAGCCTTATACGGCTGGAGGATCTATAGGTTTATGCGGCTAGAGATAGCCTAGGCCTTATGCGGCTGCGAAGAACCTCTCATGCGGCTGGGAATGAATAAGTTCATGCGGCTGAATCATGGAGTCTCATGCGACAGAAGGTGATTGAGTTCATGTGGCTGAAGACAAAAGTTCATACAGCTGTGGGGGTGATTAGCTTATGCGGATGGGAGACCAACAAGGCCATGCGGCTATGGAGACTTACCGTATGAAAGTTATGCGGCTAAGGCTACCATGCGGCTCGAAAACTGTTCTTCTTCTCCACTGATCCGAGAAGAATAGCCATGAAGTCCTTGACTTCAAAGCTCCAAAATTCTTCATTCTAAGCCCAAATCTGGACTTCCATAGGTCAAAATGGGGCAGAAAGAAATTCTCTACAACATGGAACCAACAAAACTTGGAAATAACAATGTTAAGTAGATCAAAATCCAAGAAATCCAAAAATACTATAAACTTAGATCTACGCAAATCGAACCATGGAAATTAGAAATCCCAAATATTAAAGTGTGTTAGAATCTCGAGAGGAATAGAATGGAACAATAAAAATGAAGTTCCTCCATGAAGCAAGCTACACTTGCCTAAGATCTCTCTCTTACTCTCCTGGTGGGTGAAGAAGTAATGGTGGGGAAGAAGAAGTAAATGAAGAGAGAAAAGGGAGTGGGTTAATAAATGGTGAGGAGGTGGTAGGTGCGGGTTCACCTTTGGTTTATGATGAACCAAAGCAACCCAAGCCAGCCGAACCAACCCAAGAATAAACCAGCTAATGAAATGCTAGAATAAATCAAGCAGGGAGACATACAATACGGGTCAAATTATGTATACGTATACCAAGATACGCAATACGAACCACAGGCATTACAACTCTACCCACCTTAAAAAAATTCTGTCCTCGGAATTTAATTAAGAGGCTAGAGAGACGAGGATAAGCTATCACAAGCAATCTATCATGCAGTCATTCTTTCAAGCAAGGAATTTTTAGAGCATAAGGCATAAGAAAAACATTATACCTTACGAGTCAAACAGGTCGGGATATCGCGATCGGATATCATCCTCACGCTCCCACGTTGACTCACCCAAAGAGTGATGACCCCAAGCAACTCGGACTAACTTGATAGTCTTGTTCTTGAGTGTCTTCTCTCTTCGGTCCAATATAGACACAGGTCTCTCCTCATACGAAAGGTTGGTACCAACAACCAATTCTGAATGATCCCGGATGTGGCTCGGGTCCGAGATATATCGTCACAGTTGGGATACATGGAATACGTCATGTACCTCACACAACGACGGCGGAAGAGCGAGACGATATGATACTTCTCCTACTCGCTCCAAAATATCGAACGGTCCTATATACCTAGGACCAAGCTTTTCCCGTACGCCGAAACGAATGACGCCACGGTTAGGCGAAATCCTCAGGAATATATGGTCGCCGACCGAGAATTCAAGGGGTCGTCGATGAGAATCGGCCCAATGACGCTGGCAATCTTGGATAACTCGAAGATGATCCCTGACTCTCCCGACCACTTCAACGGTCTGAACAATTATTTCTGGACCGAGCATCTGCCTCTCTCCAACATCGTCTCATGCTAACGGGGATCGACACTTTCTACCATACAGTGCCTCAAACGGTGCCATCTGGATACTAGCTTGGAAACTATTATTGTACGAGAACTCCACCAGGTACAGGTGATCTTCCCACGAACCACCGAAGTCGAGTATACAAGATCTCAACATGTCTTCCAAGGTTTGTATGGTACGTTCTGACTGACCATCTGTCTGTGGGTGATATGCTGAGCTGAACTGGAGGCGCGTTCCCAAACTCTCTTGCAGGCTACGCCAAAAGTGCGACGTAAATCTGGAATCTCTATCCGAGGTGATACTGATTGGTACACCGTACAATCTGACAATCTGCCGGAGATACATCTTCGCTAGCTGAGCCGTCGACTGGCCAACTCTGAACGGAAGAAAGTGAGCCACCTTCGTGAGCCTGTCTATGACAACCCAAATAGCGTCTCTGCCAGCCGGGGATCTAGGCAATCCAGTCATAAAATCTATGGTTATATGCTCCCACTTCTATTCTGGAATTGGCAAGGGCTGAAGTAGTCCAGCTGGCCTCTGATGTTCAGCTTTAACCTGTTGGCAGACTAAACAACGAGAGACAAACCGGGCTATCTCCCACTTCATGCCATTCCACCAAAAGTGTTGGCGGATATCACGGTACATCTTCGTGCCACCGGGATGAATGGAATACTGTGAACTGTGGGCCTCTGCCATGATCTTCTGTCTGATATCTCTACTGGGTACACAAAGACACTTCCTATGTCGAAGTGTATCATCTTCATGAATACATAACTCTGGTCTTCGTTCTGCCTCACACTCTGCTCTGAGTCGCTGAAGCTTGGAATCTGCTGACTGCGCCATCCGGATCCTCTCGACTATAGTAGATTGAACTTGCATGCTGGCCATCAAAGCTATACTGGAAGGAAGGACAACTTCTATACCCATCTTCTGAAGATCGGCTAACAGCTCTGGTTGCACTGTTAGGAAATAAACTCTGGCTCTCCTGCTCAATACATCTGCAACGATGTTGGCTTTCCCAGGATGATACTGCAAGTTAACCTCATAATCCACAAGTAGCTCCAGCCATCTCCTCTGACGCATGTTAAGATCCTTCTGGGTGAAAACATACTTCAGGCTCTTGTGGTCGGTAAAAATCTCCACCCTATCTCCGTACCAGTAGTGCCTCCAAAGCTTAAGTACAAATACTATTGCTGTCAGCTCCAAGTCATGGGTTGGGTAATTCCTCTCATGATCACGAAGTTGTCGTGACGCATAAGCTATTACCTTCTCATGCTGCATCAGAACACATCCTAAACCTCTGTCCGAAGTATCATAATACACTGAGAATCCTCCGGTTCCATCTGGAAGCGTAAGAATAGGAGCCGTCATCAAGCCTCACTTCAATCGCTCAAAAGAATCCTGGCACTCTGCTGTCCAAGCAAACTGCACATCCTTGTGGGTCAACTGGGTCAATGGTGCTGAAATTCGAGCAAAGTCTGAAACAAATCACCGGTAGTAGCCGGCCAAGCCAAGAAAACTACGAATTTCTGCCACTGTGCTAGGTACCGGCCACGTTTCAATAGCCATGATCTTCTGGGGATCCACTTCTACTCCTCCTCGGGTGATGATATGACCCAAGTACGAAATATGATCGAGCCAAAACTCGTATTTACTGAACTTGGCATACAATTGGTGCTCTCTGAGAATCTGAAGAACCACACGGAGATGCTGCTCATGCTCCGCCTCACTCTTGCTGTAGACTAGGATGTCATCTAGGAACACAATCACGAACTGATCCAAATAAGGCATAAAGATACGATTTATGAGGTCCATGAATACAGCCGGCACATTGGTTGCTCCAAATGGCATCACAAGGAACTCCCAATGCCCATACCTAGATCTGAAAGCTGTCTTCAGAATATCCTGCTCTCTGACTCTGATCTGATGGTATCCTGACCGCAAGTCGATCTTTGGGAATACTGCTACCCCCTTTGAGTTGATCAAACAAGTCATCTATCCTCGGGAGAGGGTATCTGTTCTTGATTGTCACTGAGTTCAAGGTACGATAATCTACACATAATCTGGACGTACCATCCTTCTTTTTCACAAGAAGCATCGGGGCTCCCCAAGGCGATCTACTAGCACAAATAAATCCCTTGGTTCTGAGTTCTTCAATCATCTTGTACAATATTTTCAGCTCTGACGGTGCCATCCTGTAGACTCTCTCGGACACTGGGGCTGTCCCGGGAATCAAGTCGATGGTAAACTCGATCTTTCGCTCTGGCGGCATCCCTGAAAGCTCTTCTGGGAAAACATCTGGAAACTCTTCGACTATCCGAGGTAACTGTACTACTGCTACTGCCATCCGTAATACTGGAGGAGAAGGTTCAACTTCGCCTCGGAAGAAGAAAAACTTCGACTCGCCTGGAATGCTAAAAATAACCCTGCCAATGTGGTAGTCTATCCTAGCATACTGGTCCTTCAACCAATCCATCCCTAAGACTACATCATAATCGGCCATCGGAAACTCTATCAATCTAGCGGGGAACTCTCTACTGCTAACTACGATCCGACACGAGCAAAACACTCTATCTACTCCCACAAATCCGTTACCAGTAAGTATATTAAGCCTTACTGATAATGACTCGGGCTCCAATCATATCCGTGTCACGAATCGTGCAGACATAAATGAATACGAGGCACCAGAATCAAATAATACTGAAGCTGGAAAGGTGTTGACGAGAATAGTACATGCCACTACCTCATCTGGTGCTATTCCTTCTTCTTCCATGGTCAAGGCCAGCATTTGACCATGTCCTCTGGGTGTGGGTCCCCTCTGCTGAAAATTTCTCTGCCTGCTCTGGATCAGGGCTTGGGCTTGGGCATACTGCTGCGGTCTCTGTTGCTGGAATGCTTGGGCCTGCATTGGCAATGGCCTCGAAAACGGGTACTGCAGCTTCTGCTGCTGCTGTACTGGTGCTGGTCCTCTAACTGAAGGACTAGAAAAAGCTGATAAACTCCCCATGTTCGGGCAGTTTCCAACCCTGTGGTCCGGGGCACCACAAACCAAGCACAAATCCTGTGCTCTGCGACACTCTGACACCATGTGCCCTGGCTTCCCGCAGTGTGAACATCCCACTGCGGAGGACTGCTTCTTCTTCTGCTGCTGAGGGTGCATCAGGATGGAATGCTGAACCGACGTCACTGAGGCCGCCCGCCTCGGAGCTCCAATAGTCAAAGCCCTGGCTGTCGGGGCTGGTGCTGATGACTGATTCATCTGGCCATGAGATCGCTTCCGACCTCCGATCCTATCTACGAAACTCTGGGAGGTATATATACTCATACCTCCGGGCTGCTCTCAATACTGCATCAAAAGTCTGATGCTCAAACTGCTCTACCGCTAATAAAATCTCTAGGTGGAGCCCCTGCTGGAACCGCTGGGCTCTATCGAACTCGGTCGCCACCAAGGTGGAAGCAAACCGACTAAGCCTGGAGAACTCGGCCGCATATCCATCGACCGTCCTGTCCATCTGCTTCAGATTGGTGAACCTCGTCTGTAGATCATACCGAGCTACAGCATCAAAATACTTGGTCTGGAATCTCTCCCTGAATACTGCCCATGAAATAGGGGCCACTAATCCATCGGCCAGCGCCGCCCACCAGCTGCAGGCGAGATCCAATAGCTACAGGTGTCCTGAAGCCATGCATCTACAGCAATCGCATCTTCACTGCCGTCAAAGAAGGGAGGGTTCAAGCGCTTGAAGTTGTTGGCCGCACTATTACCCTGAAGACCTCCTCTGGTCAAAGCACCTGCCACCGCCTGGTGTAAGGCATCTCCGCGACGATCCTGGAAAGCTAATAGGGACCTGATGAGACCCACCAGAGTGCCATCATCAGGCTCTGCAGGCTGGACGGGCTGAATTGGTGGTTCTCCTCCGGTAGGTACGACTCTGGAGGCTACTCCTGAATGCTGGACTTGATCTCCAGGTTGCTGCTGGTCCGCAGGAGGTGCTCTGCCTTGCTGATCGGCAGGTCCAGGAACAATGCCGCTGAAGAAAACGACATAGAAAACAATAAGGAAGGACCAGGACAGATCAACGATACAAGCATGTGATCAGGTCAAGATTATAGGGATTCAGAAGATATAAACAGAGATCAAGGGCGAGTACTGATTGAGACATCTATTCGGTAAACCCTCACATATCTTGATTTATAAGACCTGCATGGGCTACCACTAAAACCATGTAACGCCCCAGAACCAAAATACTGGAGAGCGGGGGCGTACATAGCCAGCTACGTATATCGAAGTGCAACCCACCTCGCTATACGGTCACGGCTGTCTAGATACATGAGGGTTTAACTACAAGCCAACAGTCTCCTAGGGTCATGAACAAGCCTATTGTCTCAATCTCAAGTAAGCTATAATAGTTACAAGATGTCAGAGCACCAAATATATAATAGCAAGGCGTCCCATACATTACATATTGGATGATCATGAAGCTAGTCGTACAAAATGTCAAGACTAGCAAGAGTTCAGTCATACATAATCAACCCTAGGATCTGTCAATCATGTTACAGCCCGTAGACAGACAGTAAATAAGGTACAATGCGAGCTAACACGTGTTCGCCGGCTAAACGCCTCAAAAGTATAATTTTACAAATAAGTGGGAGGACAAAAGAAACCCACTCGTTGCCAGGGTTACGTCTGGTGGTTACCATCTGGCTGGAAGACAGGTGGATCCTCTGGTGCTGCTCTGATATCTGGCCACACAAAACCAGCTGGGTCAGACCCCAGAAAGAGCAAGTGCCACAAAGAAGGCTTCACTTAGGAACTAAAACAAGCATATCACAATAGAATATTAAAGATAATAAATAAAAAACTGAAAATAATAGAGATAACAATTGTAAACTGAGTACGAAGAAAACCATTCAAGTAGCCAGGTCACAACCCTTAAACCAAACAAGGACCGGGGTTGCTGCCCTTCACCTGAATAGAAACACGTCTCAAATACTATTGGTACAATGAAAACAATAAACGAAGAGAGGACACAGAACTGCTTCGGGAGCCAGGTTACAACCCTTAAACCAAACAAGGACCGGGGTTGTAACCCTTCGCCTGAACAGAACTGGACCCCTGATCTTTATTGTTAAGGCCAGCATAAGTAATAAATCATACTGTTGAAGTGAAGTAAAATATGACGAGCATGGCATGGGGTACAACAAGACAATAAACGAAGAGAGGATATAGAACTGCTCTGGGAGCCAGGTTACAACCCTTAAACCAAACAAGAACCGGGGTTGTAACCCTTCGCCTGAACAGAACTGGACCCCTGATCATTTATTGTTGAGATAGGCACAATCAATAGTGTCATGTCACAGTCTTGTACAGGATCAAGATAAGACTAAGCTGGAATAAACTTCATCCAATCAATCACGGCCAATCAAGAAGTACGACTTGATACTCTTAACTAACTAGGGTTATCACAGGCCTAGTTACTATCAAGATGCAATGAGATTGTTCCAACAGCCACAAGCCCTGCAGACCATCCGGTATTCGGGTCGAATGTCCATTTATGGAGGGTACACCATATGACTGTGTGCTGAAAATGTGCCCTACTCGTCGGTAGGCTACAAGTCCACTGAATGCGCCCAGATAACGAGATTGCATGTAGCTGGAAATCTCTTCTTGTCTACTGAATTATTCTAGTTTATTAGCCTTAGTCAATCACTGTAGGTATCCCCGACCGTGGTACTCAGGGATCCCTATCCTAGACATGATGCAAGACAGTACTGATTTATTTGTACAAACACAATCGTCCACGGTGTCCAGGTCTTTCGTACTTATCATATCAGGCTAGCTGTCGTAACAGCATGTCATGATATATCATGTCAGCTATTAGTCAAGAGTGCGCCACTGCGGGCCATTATCGTGTTCAAGAATATGTGCAAATCTATATAGTACCAGCCTTCTATCAAGAAACCCAAGTTATATAAGCATAAATGTAATATCCCAATATATATGAACGAGAATAATAGTAATAATAAAATAAAGAGGACCATAGCTACGGAAGACCAAGCAGCCAGGAAGGAACTAGGCATATGCGGCTAGAGAGAATCGGGCTCATGCGGCTCAGGCTAGCCCGAGTCACGCGGTTGAAAAAGGGGGATAAGCATATGCGGTTAGAGATGAAGGGTCTCATGCGGCTGTACTGGCAAAAGCCATGCGGCCGGGAAGAGGGGAGCATATGCGGCTAGTGAAGGACCAGTGCCATGTGGCTGGGGAGAAATGTGGACTCATGCGGCACGGGATTCAGCAAGGGTATGCGGCTGCAGGAGGAGGCAGTCTATGCGGCTGCGCCTATACGGCTGGGTCAAGTAGAAACTTATGCGGCTACGCCAAGGGCAGCTTATGCAGCTCGCGGGAAGCAAAGCCTTATACGGCTGGAGGACCAATAGGTATATGCGGCTAGAGATAGCCTAGGCCTTATGCGGCTGCGAAAAACCTCTCATGCGGCTGGGAATGAATGAGTTCATGCGGCTGAATCATGGAGTCTCATGCGACAGAAGGTGATTGAGTTCATGTGGCTGAAGACAAAAGTTCATGCGGCTGCGGGGGTGATTAGCTTATGCGGCTGGGAGACCAACAAGGCCATGCGGCTATGGAGACTTGCCGCATGAAAGTCGTACGGCTAAGGCTACCATGCGGCTCGAAAACTGTTCTTCTTCTCCACTGATCCGAGAAGAATAGCCATGAAGTCCTTGACTTCAAAGCTCCAAAATTCTTCATTCTAAGCCCAAATCTGGACTTCCATAGGTCAAAATGGGGCAGAAAGAAATTTTCTACAACATGGAACCAACAAAACTTAGAAATAACAATGTTAAGTAGATCAAAACCCAAGAAATCCAAAAATACTATAAACTTAGATCTACGCAAATTGAACCATAGAAATTAGAAATGCCAAATATTAAAGTGTGTTAGAATCTCGAGAGGAAGAGAATGGAACAATAAAAATGATGTTCCTCCATGAAGCAAGCTACACTTGCCTAAGCTCTCTCTTTTACTCTCCTGGTGGGTGAAGAAGTAATGGTGGGAAAGAAGAAGTAAATGAAGAGAGAGAAGAGAGTGGGTTAATAAATGGTGAGGAGGTGGTAGGTGGGGGTTCACGTTTGGTTCATGATGAACCAAAGCAACCCAAGCCAGCCGAACCAACCCAAGAATAAACCAGCTAATGAAATACTAGAATAAATCAAGCAGGAAGACATACAATACGGGTCAAATTACGTATACATATACCAAGATACGCAATACGAACCACAGGCATTACAATACTGCCCAAATTTTCAGAAAATATTTTAAAAAGGGATTTTCTTATATAAATTAGCAATTTAAATAAAACCTATTTTCCAAAGAAAATCGGTCTTTGCAAAATGATTTATAGATTAGATTTTGTTGGTTTTTGGATTTTATGGTTTTTGTACCACCAGTTAGGCGACGACCATATCGGTCGAATGAGCCTCGGCAAAACGCAAACGATACAGGGTCACCTGTACGTTAAGGCGTAAGCCGCAACATGAGATTGCACGACCAAGTCTGAGACTCTTTAATTTTTAAATTTAATTATAATTTATTTTAGAACTGGTACTGCTTTTAGTATTTATGGTGAAGGTCCTCGGCCTACTGTTTGGACCGTTCGCGGCACTCAGAGCTCGCCTTAGGATTAATTAATTTATGTAAAAATTTATAAGGGCATAAGCCCAGTTTTTCCTTCATTTCTCTGTGACCATGTATTGTATAGCGTAGCCTTTTCTTATTTTTCTGGAATATTGATTCACCGTTAAATACGTAGAATAAAAAATGGATATATATTTTATAAAGAAAATTAATAAGTTTTCTCATAATAAATAATCTGGTAATTTAGCAATTCATATTTTTTTTCCTCATTTAACGAAAAGTCTAGTTTATATATATTATAAAATACAAAGTTTTGACAGGTTAACCTATAAATCACTATTTTTCCCAATTAACTGAATTAACCGGTTTAACGTAGTAAACGATAACCAACGTAGCTTGCGACGTTAGGCGTGTTTCGGTAGTTAATTAAATAAACTTAAAATCTGACTAGGGTCTGCTTCTAGATATTGTAACTAGCACACCTAGAATGGTTTCATTATGGTTCTAAGTCAAGGTTCTCAACTGTAGGATCTCGGAGACGTACTTGACTTCCTCCACGGTACCGACATTCCCGATCCAGTCAATCAACAGAGGCAAGTTACGATTATGTTTTCTTGTATTTTATTTAGTAATTATCTTGTTACATGCTTAAACCATATTGCTATACGGAACCCTCTCCTAGGGTTCAAATATTGATTGATATTGATTATCGGGATATTGGGGGAATAGTGTAGCGTTTATGACCAATATCCCTCATATTGCATATTGTTATTGTGCGAGCTTATCCCTCTTACACACGGGGATAAGCTGTATCGCGTCGCTAGGATGCTATTGTACAATCCAAGCCGGTCATAGACGTTTACACATTCGAATCACATTGTTTTAAGAAATAAAGTGTTAAATTGCTGGAAAGTATTATTTCAACTGTTTAGTCTGCACTTTTCTATTATTATTTGAAATGTGAGGTACATATTCGTACTTGCTCCCTCCTGACTGGAGACCAACATTTTTAGGTGACATTGAGGATGCTGAGCTATTGTAGAATAGCTACTATGACCCGGTGTTGTATCATGTGGTGTTGCCAGAGTCCCCCTTGGAGGACGCAGAACCAGAGGCTAATGAGCCGACCGTCTAGCTAGTTGTTTTCCAGATATCTAGTTTTATTGTATTGGAGTTTGTTGATTTGAATTCAGTACTTTATTTCAGCACTTTCATTTCCAGTTGTACTTTTTAATGGTTGAATAAAAAGGTTTTCAAATATTCGCAAATTCGTGTTGTGACAAATGTATAAATGTTGTTGTGAATACCTGCATATAGAAAAGCTTACTGCCGCCGTCTCATAACGGTGCAGGCTGGACATGATCCGGTTCGACCCAATAATTTGGGATCGGGTCGTGACAGCTGGAGTCCTACTCCTTCAACATGGAGGTCGTCGGGTAGTCGAGCGACGCTGAGGAGACACTCCATGCTGTCGAGCCATTCGCCGGCATAGATGATTCCTTCGATTTCCTTGAAGGGTCGAGGGTCATGCTTCTTAAAGTTCTCGATAGTGCCGACCTTCACATAATAATATGTCTCCTATCAAATTGAATGGCCTTAATGATACATAAATTAACTCTTAGATTTATGTTTACCTTAGCAGGCCTTGGTTCCGATTGAGCTGTTCCTCCTCTTTTGAGGGCAGCCATAGCCACGTTGTGGGCATTCTCCATGCCTTCTCTCATGATCACGGTCTGTTCGCGATGAGCTTCAGCTTGGGCTGCGGTCTGTTCGCGATGGGCTTCAGCTTGGGCTCTCTGGGCCTCCAGTACTTCTCGTAGCAGGCCTACGAACTCGGTGGGGTCCACCGGTACTGGTGGGGCAGCTGGTGCGGGCACTACCGCAGGGGACTGTGGCTCAGTTCGGGGAAGTGCAGGTTCTGCCGTTTGCGTTATAGTAGCGTAAACGGGACGGGGTGCTAGTATAGCGTGGGGATGGTCAGTCAGCTGCAAGGGAGGAGGGTTCCGGCGTGCTTGAGGTGGTGGGGTGTGATTGGTAGATGACACCTCATCTTCAGCAGGGCCAGAGCGGGTGGTCTTTCCTTTGGCCATACTCTGGAAGGTTTATGATGCAATACATAAGCAAGGTATCCTACCAGTCCATAATCAAACAAGAATATTTATATATATATATAATTCGGACCTATGTTGTGATAAATCAATGTTCTAGTATTCTAATTGTTTCTAAATATGTTTACCTAAGTTGTTATTTCAAGGACCTGCATGGGCCACCACTAAAAACATGTCACGACCCGATCCCAAATTATTGGGTCGAACCGGATCATGTCCAGCATGCACCGTTGTGAGACGGCGACAGTAAGCTGTTCTATATACAGGTATTCACAACAACATTTATATATTTGTCACAACTTGAATATACGAAAATTTTAAAAACTTTTTATTCAACAATTGAAAGGTACAACTGGAAATATAAGTACTGAAATAAAATACTGAATTCAAATCAACAAACTCCAATACATAAATCTAGCTAACTGGAAAACAACTAGCTAAACGGTCGGCTCATCGGCCTCAGGTTCTGTATCCTCCAAGGGGGACTCTGACAACACCACAGGATATAATATTGGGTCATAGTAGCTATTGAACAATAGCTCGGCATCATCAACATCACCTATGGGGGGATCCAGTCAGGAAAGATGCAAGAACGAGTACATAATTCGACATTCTAAGTAATAATAGAAAAATGCAATTTTAAACAGTTGAAATACCTTGAACAATATTTTTCAGCAATTTTCAGCAATTCAATATTTGAAACAATGTTATTTGAATAGGTAACGTCTATGACCGGCTTGGGTTGTACAATAGCATCCTAGCGATGCGGTACGGCCTATCCCCGTGTGTAAGAGGGGTAAGCTCGCACAATAATGCAATATGAGGGTTTTGTCATAAACGCTACACTACTCCCCCAATATCTCCACAATCAATAATCGAACTCAAGGAGAGAGTTCCGTGTAGCAATGTGGTTTAAGCATGCAATCATGACAATTACTAAATAAAATACAAGAAAATATAACCATAACTTGCCATTGTTTGTATGACGGGATTGGAATGTCAGTGTCGGGAAGAAAGTCAAGTACGTCTTCGAAATCCTACAGTTGAGAATCCTGACTTATAAACATAGATGAGCCAAATCTTGGTGTGCTAGTTGCAATTTCTAGAAACAGATCCTAGTCAGGTTTTAAGTTATTTAATTAATCTAACGAAATCTGTCTAACGTCGTAAACTATATTGGTTATCAATTTACGGAATAACCGATTACTGATTTATTGGGGAAAATAGCAATTACACTTTAATTGGCAAAACTTTGTATTTTCTAATAATATATATAAACTAAGTGGTCTTTTAAGTGAGAAAACATGAAGTTGTTTAAATTATTAGGAATCTTTATTCATTAACTTAATATGAAATTTTTTTTATTAATTTTGTACAAAATAATTAATACCCAATTATAATTTATACGTCTAGCTACGCAAATAACCAACACAGAAAAGAAATAGAAAATCTAAGCTACACAATACAGGGTCACAGAAAATAAAAGAAAACTGGGCTTATGCCCTTACAATAAATTAATTAATTTAATATAAAAAACTGAGGCGAGCTCTGAAGGCCGTGAAGCGGTCCAGTCAGGAGGCCGAAGCCCTGCACCCAAAATACTAGAGGCCAGTAACTAGTTCTAAAAATAAAACATAATATAAATTAAATATAATTTTGCAGAAAACGGATGTCTCAGACTTGGTCATGCAATCTCACGTTGCTGGCTTACGCCTCAACGTACAGGTAATCCTGTAGCGTTTGCGTTTCGCCGAGGCTCATCCGACCGATATGGTCGTCGCCTAACAGGGGATACAAAACTTACAAAAACCGTATTTAAAACCAACAAAACCAATTTTGTAAATCGTTTGCAAAGACCGGATTTAAAAATATATTTTAATTTAATGAACTTAATTAAATAATATTATTTTGAAATTCTTTTCTGAAAATTTGGGCAGCATCTCCTCTGTAACTAGGACAATCTAGCCACGAGGCGATACAACACCCACACCAACAACAACCCAAAGACTTTCCAAAGCCAAGGAATTAGTCCACAGAACCATACAAAACCAAACTAATGAATTAACCAACAGAACTAATACCAAAAACCACACTAATACCAAAGGTAATGAATTAACCAACAGAACCATACTAATACCAAAAATTATACTAATACCAAAACTAATGAATTAACCAACAGAACCAAGAGAATCTGAACCGCGCACGGCGTGTATCCCCTACGCAACTAAACTAAAACCGATCCCCGGAGTGGGGTCGGGACCGCGTCATTATTGACTAAGCCATGGGAGGGACACAGGGACACGGGATTATACCTCAGTTGCTCGGCTAGAGCTCTCAGATGCAAGAAATAGAAAAAAAATCCGTGCCGACTTAAAACAGTCCAGGAACACGCGGACAGCAAAAATCGGCTCGGAATAGCGCACAGGAGGCGCGGACAGCAGATCGGCTCGGGATAGCCCGGCCACAGGGGCAGCGGCCACGGGACAGCGCTGGAACGCACGGATCGGGGCCCGACGGTCTGGAACAGGGGCGGCGCACGGCTTCGGCGCGGGCGGAGCGCTGCGGAACTCAGGGCAGCGCTGGGGCAGAGCCGACAGGGCTCGGGGTCGATCGAAAGCTCGGGGCATGCCAGGAAGGTGCTGGCCGGGCGGGGCACGGCGGGACTCGGGGGTCGCCGGGGAGGCGCTGGCCGGCGGGACAGCGCGCAGGGGGGTCTGGAGCGGCGGACGGAGGCAAGGCTCCGGTCGGCGGCGGCTAGGGCACGGCGGCCAAGCGGGGCTCGGGCTGGACGGGGCCGCCGGAAGATGCTGGTCGGGTGGGCGGAGGCCGCTGGGGGTCGAACGGCGGACGAATCGGAGGTGGGCGCGGCCTCGGGGAACGGCGTGCGGCTAGGGCGGAGGTAGATTTTGGCCGGAGCTTGGGAAAAGATGGGGAAGGAGTTGGAAAAAAAATGAGAATGATGGAGAGAGAGAGCCGGTGGTGGGTCTTTAAGAAAAAGAAGAAGAAAAAGGAGTGGAGGGAGAGAGAGTTATGTGGAGAGTTTGGGGGAACGGCCTGGTCGTGGGGAAGGCCAGGTCGTGGGGGAAAAAGGTTTTTGTTTTTTTTTTAATAAAACCTATCAAACCAACCATATATATATATATATATATATATATATATATATATATATATATATATATATGGTTATTAAATATATATATATATATATATATATATATATATATATATATATATATATATATATATATATATATATATATATTTTTAATAACCATATATATATATATATATATATATATATATAATTTCAGGTTTTAATGGAAAATCCAAGGGTGGGTTCGAAAAACGGGGTCTGATGTTCGGACTCGGGGTCGGACCCCGGGCACGGGATCGGGACAGGGCACAATCAAAGATCCAATGATCATTTTTAAAAAAATAGAATTTTCCTAACCGACTAATAATAATAATCAAAATAATAATAATAATAATAATGAAAACTAAAATTCTAGCTGGAAGTCTAGGACTATGCTGACAAAATAAAATCTGACAATTATCCCAAAAATGCAAAAATTTCAATTATCCAAAAATTCCAAAAAACCAGGTTGCGGGTTTTACAAGTTCGAATCCCAGTGGAAGCGATTCCAGATATTATTTACCTGCTTCCAAATATATATATATATATATATATATATATATATATATATATATATATATATATTTTTTTTTTTTTTTTTTGAAGAAATAGGTACTTTATAAAGGCATAAAAGGTTACAACCAATTACAAACTCTTTCCAAGCTAGCTGCTTCACAGTAACAGCTACTACTCCCTACTATTCTCTCCTACTTATACTTCCAAACATTTTACATCATGATTAATGTTATTTATCATTCCTGTGATGTGTTCCGCTTTCCATCAAAGATTCTACTGTTGCGTTCCCTCCACACGTGCCACACAACAGAGAGCAGTCTCAATCTCATCCTTCTATACACCCGAACCGATCGATCTTTCAGTCTGTTTATCTCTTCAAGAACGATCATCAGATCTTCATTTTGTTGTCCTGTCATACCCATCTCTCTTTGTAGTGTTGCCACAATCGATTTGAGAATGGACACATGAAAAACAGATGTTGTCTGGTCTCGTCTCCTCCCGCACACAGAATACAAGTCTTGTTCGGTATCTGGATGCCGAATCTGCTAAGTCTCTCCATGGTAAGTAATCTATCCTTCACTGCCTTGAATAAACATATCTTCGTCTTCATAGCTACCCCGTTGTCCCACACAACTGCCGCCCATGTAACCTTCGGGAATACCAACCGAATCCGTTCATATGTTTTCGCCTGCTCGAATTCTCCAGTAGCTGATCCGTCCCATGTCCACCGGTCCTCCTGTAAACTACTACCTATCAGAACTTGATCTATTTCCGTTCCCACCCATTGGGCAATATGCCTGTCTTGAATCCGCCAGGTCCCATTTTCGATACACTCACTAACCGTAGTATGTCGACCTATAAGTTCAAATGTAGGCCAACCATAACGATCTATGAGGCTCTGCTTGTTGAGCCATGGATCCATCCATAAGCTAGTAGCTCTTCCGTTGTTAATCTCTCGACTAATGCTTGCCCTTAGCACCCCTCGCTGAGCAAGTATCGCCTTGTAGGTAACCGAGAAATTGTTATTCCTTTTCATCACCCAGAAGTTGTCCGCTCTAGTGTATCTCGCCCGCATCCAATTTGCCCATAGCGACTTGCCTACCAAGAATTTCCAAGCCAGTTTGAGACAAGCCACGTCTCTCAACGTCAAGAGAGACCGAATCCCCATGCCCCCTTCGTCTTGCGACATGCATAGCTCGTCCCACGCAATAGCATGGACTCCTCCCTTCCATACAAAGTTAGCACACATCCTTTCGATATTTTTTATGATAGCCTTTGGAAGAATAATAGCTTGAAACCAATAAGCCGTGATGGCCCCAATCACCGAGCGCACGAGTTCCACTCTTCCCCCAAAAGAAAGCATTTGGGATTGCCAACCTTCCAATCGACTCTGCACATAATTAACTAATCCCATGCATTCGTTAGTACTAGCATAATTAATAGACAACGGCAAACCGAGGTAGCGAACAGGAAGTTGAGCTTGTTGCATATCAGAATCTCCAATAGCTGATTTTTTCTTGGGCAATCTCGGTTAAAGAAAACAACAGATTTATCTTTATTCAGACTTAAACCCGTTCCCCTCCTGAACTCCTCCAGAATCCGCATCAACGAGTGGACACCCTGCTCACTTGGTTCGAGGAAAACTAAAAGATCGTCCGCATAAATGAGGTGCGAGACTATCGGATCTACTTGTCGAAATAGAGGGTAATGTTCTTCTTGTGAATCTCTACGTCAATCAAACATGTAAAAAACTCCATCACAACAGTAAAAAGATATGGGGATAAAGGGTCACCTTGGCGAATACCCCTACTGCTTCCGAAGTGTCCATGAGGAAGCCCGTTTATAAGAACAGAGAAGGACGGCGTGGAGATGCACTCTTCTATTCTGTCCACCCACCAATCATCAAATCCCATATACCGCAATAGCTTGCATAAGAATTTTCTGTCCACTGTGTCATATGCCTTGCGCAGATCCAGTTTGATGCATCCTCTCTTGCCCCCTGCTTTATTGAAGTCCCGAATCAGCTCATGCGCAAGGAGACAATTATCAGCTATGGATCGACCTTTGATAAACGCAGCCTGGTTCTCCGATATGAGCCCCTGCATAATCTCCTGCATTCTGTTACACATAACATGAGTAATTATTTATAGATAAAATTGCAGCATTATTGGACGGAAATCCCCCATTTCCTGGGCCCCCTCCTTCTTTGGAATAAGAACTAGGAAAGTATGATTTATTTCCCGTATCAGTCGCCCTGTTGTGAAGAAGTCATCAACTACCCGTAGAAGGTCGTCCTTCAATTGCACCCAATGCTGCTTAAAGAAGGCGGCATTGAAACCATCTGGCCCGGGAGTTTTATCCGGGTCAGCTCTCTTAACTACTTCTTCGATTTCTTCCATCCGCACTCTTCTGCGAAGTCTCCGATTTCCTTCTTCAGTAACCATGCGTTTGCACATAGGCTCAGGCTCTATTTCCTCTGTTACAACAGGGTTGTACAGATTTTGAAAGTATGTGACTGCCTCCTCTCTGATTCGATTTACTTGGGTAATCTCTTCTCCTTTCTCATTCAACAGAGAGGTCATAGTATTTCTATGTTGGCGTGCTTTAATAGTTGAGTGGAAAAACTTTGTACATCGATCCCCTTCTTTCAACCATTCGCATTTTGCTCGCTGTTTCAGGTGAACTTCCTCTATAAAACGAGATCTGCGGACTTCCTCTTGGAGCACAGTTTCCTGTTTGGCCAGGTCCTGGTTGAGCGGATCAGCCTGCAACCTGTCCTGCACTTCACGAAGCTGATTGTTCTTCTCTTCACTCCCCCATTGAGGCCGAACTCGATTCCAAAGTCGGAGATTAGCCTTCACCAACTTCAATTTTCTGAGGATACGATACTGCGGATTGCCCGCCTGTGAAGTGCTCAGGCAGGTGTCCACCACATCCGCGTAACCCTGTATGTGCACCCAGGCATTGGAATAGCGGAAGGGACGCCTACCATGAGGATGGTTCTGAATCATTCGAATGAGAATGGGCGAGTGGTCGCTGGTCCCCCTGTGCAAGCCCTCCGCCCGACTATTTGGGAACATCTCTATCCATTTGGAATTCCCCAGAGCTCTGTCCAGTTGACATACAACTCGATTATCAACTGAGCTGTTGTTCCAAGTCCATGTGTGCCCCGACCTCTCCAAACATGTCAATCCTGAGGTGAGCAAACATCTTTGGAAGTCTTCGAGAATGTTTTGCGGAACTGGTCTACCTCCTCTCTTCTCCGTCTGCGCCATCATCGCGTTAAAATCACCACATATAACTAGTGGTTTCTGGTTTTCTGTTTCATTGGCCAGGTTGATAATATCCCTCCATAGGGTCGCCGCTGTCTTCGATCGTTATGACCATAAGCTGCACCAAAACAAATTCTAGACCCCCTGCATTGGTGAAGTTTATCACCAAATTTGTTCCGACCGGCGTTGAATTTGCCCAGTCCATCTCCTGCTATCCCACATTACCCAAATCCTCGCCGCAGTACCCAGCTCCAAATTATGAGCTGATATCCAATTGCTAGGGGTCCTCAAATTTATCCTTTCCACTGCCCTTACCTTGCTTTCTAAAATGGCAACAATAGAGCACTTATTGCTCCATACAACCTGCTGTATCTCTTTCCAACGCCCAATCGAGTTTGCGCCTCGAACGTTCCAAGTTAGGATCGTCATTAGGATCTGTTGGTGTTGTCGTCCTCTATCCTCTCTGGCTCTCCCTGGACGATTGGAGCGAGTCTGACCTGAATTTGCTGTTGCAATTCTATTTACTTCACTTTGCTGTTTATTACTTTCTCTCTGCAGTATATCCTGCCACTCCGGCTTCTCCGTAGTAAGCATTACAGTCTGCGGATCCTGCCCCTGATTACACCCTTCTTGGTCACTTTGGTCCATCCAGGATCCGTCGTCATCTCCATATACACGCACTGCCGTCACTCCTATCTCCTCTGTTTTCCTCTTCATTTCCTGTTATCACTGCATATTTTCCTCTCTTCTTACATTAACCAGATCATGTTTGTCCCTGCTACTGCCCTGATGAGGTCTACTAACCACCATTTGCCTATTTTCTCCTGATTCGTTTCCTACAACAGGAGTTTTCCGCTTCCCAAGTAAGGATATTCCCTGCTGTCCTTCTATCACTATCAAGTTCCTATCCAATGGACCTTGCACGTCCATCATCTCGACACCATCCCTTGGCAGCAACTGGTTTTGCACTTGCTCGTCCTCTGTTCTCCCCTCTGTGGACTGTCCCTGGGTATTATCCGATCTCCTCTCCACATTATTCTCCTTATCATGGCATTGGGCTTTGATGTGTCCAAAGCAATGGCAAGTTGTACATGATGGCGGCACCCATTCATACTCAATATTCTGCCACACCACTTCTCCATTAGGGAGCATTAGTTCTATTTGCCTAGGTAACTCACTCACCACCTCTATCTCAATGAACACTCGCGCATACGATAGTCTTTTCCTGCAGTAAGGAGGTCTGTCCGCAGCGGTTTTCCTACCATGCTTGCCATCTTCATAATAGCAGGCGTGCTCCATAATTGCGGTGAAAGCCATGGGAATCTAATCCAGATAGGTACACTTGTGAGTCGATCTTTCTCAAAACACGACTCCGGTCTCCATCCTGAGAACCACCAGCCTGCCATCAAATGTCCATGGTCCCCCCTCTAGTATGCGATCAAGGTCTTCAGCTAGCGCAAATTTGATGAAATAAAATCCGTCTCTCTGGAAAATATTTCCATCTCTCCCTTTGGTCTCCACGTCCTCATCGCATACGCTTTTAATTGGCCATAGTAAGGTCTGTTTCCCATCACATATAGAATCAAAGTATTTTTCCAAAACTCGGTAGTCTCCTCGATGTCATCTGACGTTATTTCCACACCTTCCTCCCGTCTATCATCTTTGGTTCCACATATTGTAGTTCAACCTCTTCCTGAATTACGCCAGGTTTGCACAACTCAGCCCATGAGATCGGTGTCGGCATCGGGGTCGTCACCGTCTCACGACGAGTTTCTCTCCAGATCTTTCCCTCCCTGGCGCCACCTGTGCCCTTCTCCTATCACCTTCCATACCTATATCCGGATGCATCTTTCCTCTGTTCCCCCAATATACGCCGATCGGGCCTGGCTTCCCCCTTCCCGGTTCATCGGGTAGCACTTCTTCTCGTCGGAATATCCTGTCTCACCACATTGGATCGGTTAGGGCTTTGACGATTGCTCCACCCTGGCTTCCCCCCGGCCTATCTTTCCAACTCTGTGTTCCCTGTCGGCGCCTCCTCTTACAGTAGTCCATCCTCCCCTTCGTCGCGGATCGATTCGTCTCCTTCTTCCTGGGGGACATCCACCAAAGATCGCGTCTCCCCAGGAGATGAGTTCCCAGGCGGAAACCCTAGCGAAGCCATTTATTATCTATATATATATATATATTAATATATATATAGATATATATATATATATATATATATATATTTTTAAATTTTTTTTTTTGAAATCCCACACTCAACACACAGTTGGGGGACTCGAACCTTGCCGGCCCCCGGGTGTCCGCTCTAATACCACTAGGCTAGAGAGCTCGGACATATATATATATATAATATATATATATATATATATATATATATATATATATATATATATATTATACGCTAATTTTTTTTAATTCTTTTTTCGTTTTGGACGGTAATCGAGACCGAATAAAAACTTTAGTATTTTCAAAACCGAAATCGATTTTTTTAAAATCGAATTGAATCTCTTATTTGATTCGATTTTCAGTCCAAAATCGAATAATGCTTACCCATACATATAAGCATACCAATAAAACCTAAAATACAATCTAGATCTGTTGTCTATAAATTCCGATAATATCATAAATATTTATTATGGTATCGTGTAAGATGTACTATTAAATTATATTTAATCGGGATAATTGATAGAATCAACTGTCGTCATAGTTAATTGGAAACCAGTCGCTAAGCCAACCATCAGTTCCCTCCCCAAGAATAGGTGAATTTAATGTCTTCTAAAACTTTATTAGTCGATTTATTTAAATTAGCCTAGTGTTAAAAAATATATTTATCATGCAATTTTTAGCCCTTCTTATTTGTTATTAATTTGATATTTTTAAGATATGCATGAATTTGATATCTCAACTATAGTTTTATAACTAATATCTTACCGATGTTAATAGAAAATTGTATATGAACATTATCTCTTCGGTAAACTCCCTTTCTTCGATGCTGGCGGCAGCACGATACAGCATGACGGACATGTGACAGAGGGGGTGGTCGAAGTCGCGTGCATGCGACGGCGGGACACGTGCGCGACGAGAGGCGGAGACAGCAGTAGGTAAGGGGATTGAAGTTGGAGAGGGAGGAGTAATTTAAGATTTTCTATTTTAATTTTAATTTTTTGACAAAAAAAAATTATAACTTACTTACTAAGGGTATAAATTTAAAAATGCCAATAATTGAAGATATCAAATTGATTTACACCAACGTTGAGGTCATCAAATTAAAAAAATAGAATAATTGAAAATATTAATTTAAATTAAGCCTTTATATATTACATATATAGTGGAAAAGAGACTTTTGGGTTCTAGTAGGGATAAACTTTGGGTTCTAGTAGGGATAAATTATATTGAACAATTGGGACAGAATGACATTCAAAAAAAGTTATAATAACAACGTATCCATAAGTTCATCGCTAAATTATATTGAACATTTGGGACAGAGAATGACATTAAAAAATGTTATAATAAACAAACGTATCCATAAGTTCATCGCTAAATTATATTGAACAATTTGGGACAGAGAATGACAGTTATAACAAACAACGTATCCATAGTTCAATCGCTTAATAGAACCAATCATTTTTATTTTTTCGTTTTTTTAAGAAGTGGGTTAGTTGTGCTTATAAACTAGATAATGTGCATGCAAAAGTAATTATTATTCTAATCTTTATAAAGGCTATTTAGGAAGACTAAAAACAAATGTACTAATATTCTAATTTTAATGTTAATATTATATTTTATCTATATACTATTTAGGAATACTGTAAAACCGTAACCTGGTTTCTGGAATTTTGGATAATTGGAATTGTTGCATTTTTTGGATAATTGTCAGATTTTGTTTTGTCAGCTTAGTCCTAGACTTCCAGCTAAAATTTTAGTCTTATTATTATTATTTTATTATTATTATTATTATTATAGTCGGATCATGAAAATATTATTTTAAAATTAATTATTGGATTTTGTGTGTGGTCTGTCCCGATCCCGTGCCGGGGTCCGACCCGAGTCCGGACACCAGATCCCGTTTTTCGAACCCCCCTTAGTTTTCCATTAAAAAACCTGATATATATATATATAATATTATATATATATATATATATAT